>PVJO010023348.1:0-26312 GCA_004026905.1 Hystrix cristata | reverse complement strand
CCGTGTGCTGTGCTGCCTGTAGTCTGACAGGAAAGGCTTAAAAGCTTTTAGCCAGGAAGCCCCAGTTTACCTCCAGGCTTTAGCTTTTAAATATTAAGCACAGCTCTTCTGCCTCTTTTCTGTGGTTCTTAGAGAAAGAAACAATAGCTAATGCTAATGGCTCCCATTTATTGAATCCTTGGTGTGTGTCAGGTACTGTGCTCAAAGCTCCGGAAGAATTACTTTCTCCCTAAACCACCCTCATGAGAGCGCCCCGGCGCTCATCGTCCTGTCGACGGGGAAGGAAATGAAACGAGAGGTTGCCTACTTTGTTAGAGATTTGGCTTGCACATGGAGGAGCCGGGATCCCCACTCACAGCTGCTTGACCCCAAAGCTTCTCACTGAAAAGCTTCCGAAACAGAAAGTGGCATTCAGGGAGAAAAGAGAGAGAGAGAAAAAATAAAGGAATCCATCATCTGCTTCAGAGGGAGAGATTTATTTCTAAGATTTTGCCCAGAAGTTTTGTTTCTTGCCAGAAACCATCAAGAGTCAGTAAGCACATGTTCCAGAGGGAAACTTCTGAGTGTGGTGAGGAGGTACCGTAGCCAGGCAGAAGCCAGGCACTGTGTGCTGCTCAGCAAGAGGGAGAAAATGTGACCAGAGATTTGAGACCTCATGACTGTTTGACCGATAATATCCACCAGAACGTTGCTTCCCGTGTGGATTGCTTGTCAGAGTCTTCTGAAAAGTTTTTGAAGCTTTCCATGTATATTGATCACTTCTGACATCCTAACTGGAATACAGATGTTTGAATTCTGTTTATTTTTTTTAATGCTCTCTGTTGAGTTACCAAGAAGCAGATCGGGATTTACTTCAGAGAATTATCCTGAGAAAGGAGCGGTTACAACTTAGAAAAGTTTATCCTGGTGTTCAAGGCAAGTTGCAAGGTTGCTCTTTAGCCAGATCCAGGGAGACTTAGATCACGTACACCTCGCGGCGCAAGAATGTTTCGTCTACGTTACGTCGCTGCACACCGTATATCCCAGCAAACCATTACTGAAGATGTCTTAGATTTAAGTGTGATATATTTGTTAGGAATGCTACCATCCTTAAATTATTCTGCAGTGAATAAATGAACTATAGATGGGATAAGGAATTTGGAACAGTAAGACAGTGATTAGAACATGAGCTGAGAAATTTCTAAGCCACTCGGCAGCCAAGTTACGCAGGTTAATCCCTAATGTGATGTTGGAACCAACATTTATCGGGACTCTCAACCATGCAGAGTGAGCTAAAGAGCAAAAGGCCAAACAAAATGTATACCCAAATCCATGCTCTCTACATTTTAACAGCTAAGGACTGAGACCAAAACACGGCTGTATCTTCAGTGGTCACTACATGAAACCCAGACCCACAGCAGGGCTAGCTGATGCTTTTTTAAAAAGAGGGAGTTTATATTAATCTTACTAAGAGAAAAAATATCAACAAGAATGAAAAGAGAGAAAGGGGAGCTAAAGGGGAGGGAGAAGGGAGAGGAGGGTTTAATAAAAGAAACCCTCCGTATTACACATACGTACAACTCCCCAAGGTGACTGCAAAATGTATGTACTGCAAATATGCACTAATAAAATTTTAAAAGGGGGGTTTTTATTTAATACATTATTGGGGAGAAGAAGAATTTTGTTGCTCTTATCCTTAGATACATAAAATTGATAACACACCAATATTAAAGCGAACATCTAGTTATTTTGCACAGAAAATTTATACAATTCAGTTGACAGTGCTTTTCTAATCTTACTTTATGGAATTTAAAATTAGATTAAAAAGAAAAGTAGACCCACAGTTTAAAAGAAGTGAGATATAAGAACATTTATCTTCATTGTTGAGTTGTAAATGCTGCAAAGTTTCAAATTCTTTTTTAAAATTTATACATAAAAATTGTAACTATTCGTGGAGTACCATATGATATTTGCTACATGTATACATTGTGCAATATTCAAATCACCATAAACATATAGGCCCAAATTCCTTGCATTTCATTTTTGTGAACATCTGTTGAAGAATGATCATACAGAAAATTCTGAAAAAATCATTGTCCCGTTCTCCTAACCTAATGAATATATAAGTATATTTCTTTTTTTTGAGCTATGTATTTTTTAAAATTTTATTTCAGTGGTACATTTTAGATGGAAATGGTGCTAACATTCATCATAGGGAATTTGTACCTCTACATGATATATCTTGTTGCTTCTTTCTTCCCATTCCCCTCCCCTCCCTTCATCCCCTCTTCCTTTCCTATTTACAAAAGCTTTGTTTCCATTTTTCCCTCCTATTCCTTATTTCTTTTGTCCCTCTGTTCCTTTCCCCCTCCTTTGTTCTCTTTCCCATTTGGACATTTTCTTCCCTTTCCCAATATAATACATTTTAGTCCTTATTTGCACTTTCAGTTTCTCACACCAGAGAAACAATGTGGTATTTAAATGTGTGTCTGCTTTATTTCACTTAAGAGTATGGTCTCAAAATGCATCCATTTACCTAGAAATATCTCAAGCTTGTCATTCTTTATGGCAGAGTGGTACTCCATTGTATAAAAAAATCACATTTTCTTTATCCATTCTGCTGTTGATGGGCATTTGGGCTGTTTCCAAGATTTAGCTATTACAAACTGTGCCGCTATAAACATGGGTGTGTATATATCGCTGTGGTATGATGCTTTTAATTCTTTGGGGAAGATACCAAGAAGTGGAATAGCTGGGTCAAATGGAATCTCTAGTCCTAGTTCCCTGAGGAATCTCCACTCTGATTTCCATAGTGATTGCACCAGTCTACATTCCCACCAACAGTGGAGAAGGGTTCCTTTTTCTCCACAGCCCCTCCAGCATTTGTTATTGGATGATTTGTTGGTAATAGCCATTCTTTCTGGAGTGAGGGGGAATCTCAGGGTTGTTTTAATTTGCATCTCTCGAATGACCAGAGAATGTGATGTTGGACATTTTTTTCATATGTCTATCTGCTGTTTCTACTTCTTCATCTGAGAAGTGTCTATTCATTTCAGTTGCCCACTTTTGGATTGGGTCTTTAAACTTGGGGGGTCTGGTTTTTTTTATTTCTTTATATATTCGAGATGTTAGTCCTTTGTCGGAGGAATAGTTGGCAAACATTTTTTCCCTCTCTGTGGGTTGCCTCTTTACTCTGTTGGTGGGTCTTTTGCTGTGCAAAAGCTTTTAAATACAATCGGGTCTCAGTTGTTGATTCTTTGTGATAGTTCCTGGGCAACTGGGGATTTGTTCATAAAGTTCTTGCCTACACCTATGTCTTCAAGAGTTCTACCTATTCTATCTTCCAATAGATTTAGTGTTTGTGTTTTAATATTTAGATCTTTGATCCACTCTGATTTTAGCTTAGTGCATGGGGAAAGAGACGGGTCTAGTTTTAACCTTCAGCCATGGAGAGCCAGTTTTTCCAGCACCATTTATTAAAGAGGCTTTCTTCTAATGAGTTCATTTTGCCCCTTTGTCAAAGATAAGGTGATTGAGAGTGGTTGGATTTGTTTCTGCATCTTCTAATCTGTTCCATTGGTCCTGGGGTCTGTTTTTGTGCCAGTACCATGCTGTTTTTATTACAATAGCTTTGTAATATAGTTTCAGGTCAGGGATTGTGATGGCTCCTGCTTTCTTTTGTTGTCCAGAATTGCTTTTGGTATTCTAGGTTTCTTTTGGTTCTGAATGAATTTTAGCATTGTCTTCTCTAATTCTGTGAGGTATGCTATTGGTAATTTAATTGGGATTGCATTAAATCTGCATAGCAGTTTTGGGAGTATGGCCATTTTCACTATATTGGTTCTTCCTACCCAGGAGCAAGGGATATCTTTCCATGTTCTGATACTTCTTCAATCTCCTTTTTCAAAGTACTGTAGTTTTCATTGTACAGATCTTTAACTTCCTTTGTTAGACTGATTCCTAGGTACTTCATTTTTGTGGATGCAATTGTGAAAGGTGTTGTTTCCCTAATTTCTCTCTTGGTGAGTCTGTTGTTTGTGTACAGGAATGCTGTTGATTTCTGAGTGTTGACTTTGAATACAGCTATGCTGCTGAATTTGGTTATTAAATCTAGGAGTCTTTTGGTGGAGTTTTGGGGGTCTTCTTTATAGAGTATCATATCATCTGCAAATAATGATAATTTAACTTCTTCTTTTTCTATCCTTACTCCTTTTATTTCTTTCTCTTGTCTAAATACATCTCTCATTAAATACATTTCTATTTTTATAAGTCTGTGAATGTATGAATGTACCAAAGTCACTATAACCAATAATGAAAATTATTTTCTAGAAAGTATTTTCTAAAATTGCAAATATTTTACCCAGTATAGTTTAAATATTTCAGTAGCTCAACATGGACATGGATTACTCTGCCTTTTTCTCTGAAGAGGCATCATTTGCATCTCTAGAACAGGACCAAAAAATCAGTTCTATAAACTGTTTTATACAGTTTTACCCAACTGTTAGGATACTAGTTTTGTACAAAAGAATTATGAAAATCTTCATGATGAATAGTATGTTATGATAATTTTTAGAAATGTTGCAGATTCAAGAGGCTTCTCCTGCCTCAGTGCTCTCTCTGTTGCCCCCATCCCACGACCTGACTTCCTATCACACAGATAAGCAGGGTATATTGAGCATGAATTTGATCTCCTTGTCCTGAAACCCCAGGTGTCACCCCAACATGCCTCCAGTGCCCCTCAGTCCTCACTGGCATCGCCACGCCCAGCCCTGTGCCACCCTCCATCCAGGCTCATGTGTGTGTGATTCTTGTCTTCTGTTCTTCACCTGCCACCCAGATTCCTTGAAGTGTGATTAGCAAATATAAATTCCACACAGTTAAGCTTTATGACATAATGATTTGATATAAGTATACATCAAGAGATAATTACCACAATCATGGTAATTAACATCTTCATTACCTCACATAGTTACCTCTTGTGTGGATGTGTGTGAGAAGATATACTTAAGATCTATTCTCTTTCCAAATTCCAAAGATATGACACAGCATTATTAACTCCTCACACTGTTCATTGAATCCCTCAGGACTTAATTATATTATAATTTAAAGTCTGTATCCTTTTCCATTGTCCCATCCCTCTAACCCTTGGCAATCGCCACTCTATTCTGTTTCTATGAGGATGACATTTTTGAATTCCACACATAAGTAAAATCTTGTGGTATTTTCTTTGTCTAGAGCATATTAGCCTCTAGGCTCATTCCTATTCATCACACAGTCACCTCTCAAATGGCCTGTGTCTTAGTTTCTTTTCTCATTGCTGAGACAAAATACTCTACACCCAAAGTTAAAGGAGGAAAGGTTTATTTAGCTTACCGTTTGTAGAGGTTTCACTCCATAAATGGCTGACTCCAAGGCAGGGTGACATGGCAGACAGGCATCAAAGAGGATAAACAGTTCATGGCGGCAGAAGTCAGCAAAGCAAGCAAACCAGGGAGTAGCTTCTTTCTGCCCCTGTTATATTCTATCTAGGCTACCAGGATTAGGGCAGTGCCAAACCAATCAGTGGACTGATTTAGTAATCACACACCCTTAATCCCAGCATCGCACAGTCTAGATCCAGCCACCTCTGAAAGAGCCCTACCTATGACTGCATGAGGTTTTGGAGGGACATCGAAACACAAGCCATAACATTCCACCTCTGATCCCCCAAAGACTCATGCACATCCCTTTATGCAAAAAACCTTTAGTCTATCTCCACGAGTTACCAAAGTCCTAACAGTTTCGACATGGGTGAGGAAGTCTGGCCCAACACCCAGGTCTTTAGCTTCCAGCTGGAGTTTCCTCATGGTCCAAGAAATAGTGATCTCTGGTGTGGCCGAGCACAGCAATGTTTCTTCCCTTCTCTCTGCTCTAGGAGGGTCCTTTTCTCATACTTGTTCAATGTTCTGTAGGTTAGTATCTGAAAATAAGGCAGACAGTCAACTTATAAAATGTTACAAGGATGTTTTTGCCGGAGGAAATTGTGGTGTAGGCCATTGTGGGAGTGTTATAGTTTGACTGTGTCCCCCTCAGGTCATGTTGGAAACTTTATCTCCAATGTAACAATGTTGGGCTGCGGAGCCTAATAGATGATTAGGTCACAGGAGTACTGCCTTCAGGAATGGATTAAATTCCTTCTTTTTAAACAGAGAGAAAGCTTGAATTAACCCTCTGGCTTCATTTACTTCTAATTAGTTGCTTCACTTGTTTTATAAATCACTTAACTAAACAATACAGTAATAGATCCTTACTAACTTTATGACCACCCTGCTCCTTTACCTCAGAGATATACCTACACTCTATCCCCCGGGAGGCAAATGTGAGTGACGCTAACCCTCGCATCTTCAAGTCTGGCATCATACCTATAAACTCTCTTTTGCAAAACGTGTCACTTCAGTGACTGAAGTACTTTGTGGCAAGCAAAACAAATCTGGTTTGGGAAAGATTTCAGTAGTGGATTTGTTATGGGGAGAGCAGAGCCAGTCAACAAAGAGGTGAGTTTGGCAGCCTCCTTCTCTTTCAACCACGTGATAACTTCTGCCTTTCACTGGCACAGTACAAGCCCTCACAAATGCTGCCGCTGCATCCTGGAGTTCTCAGCCTCTAGAACTATAAGCCAAATATACTTCTGTCGTTTGTCATTTACCCAGTCTGAGGATTTCTTCAACAGCAGAAAATGGTCTAAGATGGGGACTATTCCAGGGGCCCTCCCTCCAAGCTCCATGTTTGTGGGGAGAAAGATACAATGAATCCAAAGAATCTTCTGGACTATGTGGGGCACAGGTGCTTTGGCTAGTTGTCCCAGGCCAAAAACAAAACCATGCAAGTAATGAAGAGGAAAATTGAAATTTTGTCTCAAGAACTTGTGCTTCCTTCTGCTTCTGCAAACCTGCTTTGTAACCCCCATTCATTCCTTAATTCTGTTCTCAGGGTTTGCAGCTGCCCTAATTGATAACAGGCCCATGCCACCTCCCCACTCCCTTAGAGTGCCCAGGGGATTACTGCCCCTCTCCATTCACTCCCCACTGCTAAGAGTAAAATACCATTAGAATGTGACCGAGGTTACATCACCCCACAACACTTTGTTCCTTGTATGATGTATCACAAAGATGTAACAAATGTTCAAACTGTCTGTGCTCTAAATCCTACTGCTGGGAAATTTAAACAAGAAACTGAAATGTAACTGCCCTATATAACCCTAAGACCTCTCTGCTCCTGGCCCAGGCTTCAGAGGCGAACTCCCCTGGGTCCATTGATGTAAATAAACCTCAGTTCTCCAACTCTCTGAGTGAGGCTTGGTTTCTCAAAGAGCTGTAACACTTTGCTGCGACAGTAACAGCTTAGTGTCCACATCCATTGGTTTTGAAAGGTATTCTGTGATGTGAGTGTGTGTCCTCTGACTTTATGGGAAAATCCCTAAATTGTATTATGGAGAGCTGGAGACCAAACAGAATGCACCCCATCACCTAAGCTTTTGAGTGAGCCTACAATGAGGTCTGGTTTAATACCAGTAGGAGACTAATGAGCTTACCTCAAAATATGTGCACCAAATGTCATCTTGTAAACCTGATGAAATTAATATTGATGAAATGAAGCTGGTATAGCCATAACCTTCTGCTTTCTTCAGTGCTGGAGAAATGAGTTCTGGGAACAAACACCTACTCATTTTCTCAGTGTGGCCTTTGCTTCTGCCAATCTTCATAAAGAAACAACTTTACATTTACGATGAAGCAGTTACTTAATTTAGCCCACTCAGGTTTAAATAGTGAAGAAATCTACGTTGGCTTGCTTGTTTTTGTGACAGAATTTTTATGTTTCAGAATTAATTTCTCCACATGAGATAAAAGTGAAATGCTGAGATGATATTTAAAAAAAAAAACAGAAATTTACAGCTTAATTAAAAATATTCCCCCAAATCATCTTGCTTTAAAAGAGGTACACTGTAAATGTCTGACATAAAAATCCAAAGATAAAAAGGTCTTTTTTCCCCCTCATATATCCAACTGTGTTATTTTTTTTAGCTCTTTTGATAGTTAAAAAAATAATTTCTGAAAAAAAATAATTTCTGGAGGTCAGTGTAAAACAGAAATTTCACCTTTGTTTCTGATATGAGGCTTGACTGCCAATAGAACAGAACCAGTAGACGCTCTTTCAGTGATATTTTCCTTTTTTGGTCTTGTATGATATTTTAGTTTTTATTAGTGTATTCGTGTAGTACAAACAGTTTACAATTACTTTGGGGAGTAGGTGCATGTACATAATACAGCATGTTTCTTTTTTTTGATCCCCTTTCCCTTCCCTTCTACCTCTTTGCTGCTTCCTCTAAATCCCCTTTCCCCATTTTCTTTCTTGTTAATATTATTAATCTTGGGGATTTAGCTCAGTGGTTACGGTGCTTGCCTTGCAAGCACAAGGTCCTGAGTTCGATCCCCGGCACCAAAAAAGAAAAAAAAAAAAAAAAAAAAAAAAATCTTAGCTTATGATTATGACATATAACGTTTACATTCATTGCTGTTATTAGGTATCTGTACATGGCGTATCTTCCCCTCCACCGCTCCCCTTGCCCTCATTCTCTTGGCCCCCTTCCCATTTGTGTGAGATCCATCCCATCTCCTCCTACCCACCCTTTATTGTGCTCTTTGCACTATGCTTCACTCAAATGAGAAATGCTACATTTAAACTTGTGTGTCTGATTTATTCCGCATTCCCTTAATCACATGTTTTTAAAAGTTTTTTTTTCCCCTCTTGTCATTCAAAGAGTTATTGTTTTCCTTGTAGAGAAGTTTAAAAATTCTCACTGGAATTGATACTTAGCTTGACTTGCAATGTAGTTCTGATATAGGAATAGGGCGTGGCCTGACCTGGCTGAGAAGATGAACATGACCTTGGGGAGTGGCTTTGACCTGACATCAACCTGGGGTGCGAAATTCCAATCGCCCCTCTTCTCACAGGATTGAGAAACTCTCAGGAGAACAGAATCCAGATAAACGTGAATGTGAGTTCTCTCTCTCTCTCTCTCTCTCTCTCTCTCTCTCGCCCCTCTCTCCCCACTCTCCGTTCTCTCTCCCTTTTGCCCTGCGCTTGCCCCCTGCTCCCTAGTCTCCTAGGCCTTTTCAGATTCCTAACTGCAGCAGTTATTTTACCTACCTGGCCAAACCAGTCTCTCTTTTGTTACTTAAATAAACTTTCCTAATGCCCTAAAATTCGCTCCTGCGATTCATTGCCTGTGCGAATAAAGAACCTGGAGATATATTTTCTGAATTCCCCTTCCCATCTGACAACAGTTCTAAGCCATTTGTTATAAGGAACTAGAAAGATTTCTCCAGCTTTGCTCACAGTGCAGAACTGACACCAGTGGTTTAGATTGCACGTGGGGTCAGCTCCAAATGGAGTGGGAACATCACACTGGCTAAATTAAGGGTTTCCTTAGATGATTTTTAACGTCCATACACCTTCTAACTCAGATGAGTATGCTTACTAGTGTGTTACCCGTAAACTACTCCTGAT
This sequence comes from Hystrix cristata, assembly GCA_004026905.1. Classification (NCBI taxonomy): domain Eukaryota; kingdom Metazoa; phylum Chordata; class Mammalia; order Rodentia; family Hystricidae; genus Hystrix; species Hystrix cristata. Next base: position 16,787 of record PVJO010023348.1, on the reverse strand, counting down.
TCTGTATCTTTCAATATAGCAAAGGGCCTGGAAAAATCCAGCCCCTAGTGAATATTCGCTGCCTTGGTCTAGGCTTCCTCAGAATCCTGACTCTGCTTCAAGATTCATATGCAGATGCTAATTATGGCTTTTCAGTTGTTGCCCGGTTTATGGACTCTATTCAGTTGTGCTACAGATCGTTTTGAGACTCAATGATAAAGAATTACACTTTTCCTTTCAAAGTCTATTATTTGAATTTAGTACTCGAGTCATTAAATCCTATTTTTACACCATCCAGCTTCAAAGGGAATTTGAATCCAACAGAATAAAAACCTCAAGCATCTCAGTCTCTCATTAAATAACATCTTGTTGCTCAGGATCTACTCTAGTTTATTTGAATTTCCAAGAGCGGGGCTGAGGCTGGTTGTGCTGGCACCATTTTAGAGCACACCCTCCCATTTCACTACAGCTGCTTTTTCTGTTTTCTGTTAAGAACCTGCTGGAGGTGCTGGGGATTTAGCTCAGTGATTAGAGTGCTTGCCTTGTAAGCACAAGGGCCTGAGTTCGAGCCCTGGCACCACCAAAAAAAAAAAAAAAAAAAAAAAGAACTTGCTGGAATTCTCACCCTATGTAAAATTATCCTCTACCTACCTTCTCAACTTCCCCTTACTCAGTAGACTTTAGAATTTCCTGTGTTGTTGAGACAGTGTGAGCTGCTCTGATAGATTAAGCAGGAAGGTCGTCAGGAATCCAGTCAGGGTAAACCCAGAGGCCAGTGATTCCTAAGTTTCCCTGGCTCTGCCCTTTCTCCCTGCCCTCCTCTCTATGTCTCCTCGATATCCCTCCCACTCAGGTGTGCTGTGTATTCCTCAGAATCCTTAAGAAAACAAAAGGAAGAAAATAAAATCCTCTGTTAGTTCCTATTCTGGAAGATTTTGTAGTATATTCCTGTTGGGCTTATATTTAGACATTTATAAGGAAGGCATATTTTATGAAGATATAAATATACTGTACATTCCATTTATAATCATCCATTTTACTTCTATGTATTTTCAGTATTTCCTTATGTTCGCCTTTATTTTTTCAATTATATTTTCAACAATTGTATATTTATTTGACATATTGGAGAATTGTACATGATCAATGATTGAAAAAGTAAATTAATGTGGGAAATAATAAAAATGATATCTAAGTATTCCTTTTTTAAGTTCAAACAAATGTATATCTAAGTTAAGACAGAAGAAAATAAAGATAGGTAGAAAGAAGACAAGGGAATTAAAATTTTTAAACAATGATTTTTGAGGAAATTGCAGCTTCAGGTTATAGACAGAGTTAGTCAAGGTTAAAATGTCTTTTTTATCCCTAGGCCTGGTTATATTTTTCTTTCTGTTCTCTCCATTTGTAAATTTCTAAGAGTCATAAAGATATAGTAAGCCTATAAGCTTGGTCTGTGTTTTTCTTCTAATAATATAAATCCACAAATTCTATAGATTTCCACTCTCAAAGAACTAGCATTACTAATTGGGTGCCATACCTCTGAAATTCAAACACATGAAAATGGTTTAAATTTTAACCTGGTGTGTAAAGTTGGTTTTAGCTTTAGCCCACAGATGAGTAATCTGACATACACTAGTTAAATAATAAATAATTCAAAGAATAAACATCTCAGATAATCATTTTGAGGTTTCTCTAAAACACCCAAGTAGCCCAACCCCAGACCACAATGTATCTCACCCTTGAGCGCCTGTACTCTGTACTTCCATGATTCTGCCCAATAAATCTTCCTATGCCCTTACTAATAGATGCTGCGGTGCTTTTCTCTGACAAGACTCAAGAACCTTCCCAGAGTGAATTGAAGGCCCCATCTCCTCTTCACAGAGACCTCTTGAGAGCTACCCCTCTAGTGACATATCTGTTTCCTAATCTTTTGGCTAGAAACTAGAAAATCCTTGAAAAAGCAAGGTCACTTCAGTTTCTTGCATAAATCATACCCATAACATCCAGTTTTGATTTCCGTAGGACAGATGGAGATCATAAAAGTACATTTTAAAATGCTGAATAAAAGCTAGATTGGTTGCAAACTTTTCCAGACTAGTAATAACAAACACGACTGGCATCAGTAGGTGTTCAGAATGAACAGAGCTGAATAGTGGACAGCTTGCTACTGAGTTTTTCTGAAGAGAGATGGGAAAGGTGTCTAAGAGAGTTTTGTCAGCCATTACTGTTTTGTAGGAGAGTGAAAAATATCAGTTAACTTGGCAAATCAGCTAATAGAGTTAAGAAGGCCTGTGTCCTTTCCACTATATAGGTGTGCCACACATAGTTAGTTACCCAGGTCTCTGTTGTTGGTTATTTGTGTACTTTCCAGTTAAGTCTTCGCAAATTTTCACAAATCTACAATGACCCTTCAGGTGAATTCCTAGAGGTGTAATTGTGCCTTTATGTGTGTGCACATACATATATAATTCTTTGAGACATACTGTCAGATTACTTTCCAACAGATTGTGGAAGGCTGTACTTACTTGCATCAGATTGTTGAAAAGTGCCCACTTTAATGTTCTTATTTCAAAAACCCACAAAACTTGCTCAGTTCATTTGATAGCTACAGTTTTAAATTGCATCTTGTTTTATTTAGTACTTTTTCTGTTTAGAAATGTGTTTAGAAATATAACACGTCATAATTATGTGCGAATTGATGAATGTATCCTGTGTTCATTTTCCTTTGCAAGTGTTTGTCTACTTGCTAGTGATTTGTATCTACTTTTTATAAATTAAGGATATTAAACCTTTGTCCACAATTGATAGAAAAATGTTCACTTATGTGTAATTCATCAACACTTAGCACTATACACTCGTTTTAATAGGAATCTAAGAAATACTAAACAAAGATACTTTTTATATTAAGGTTTTTTTTCACTTGCTTAATCAGTATGTGTTTGTTCCTCATTATTTTGTGTTATCATCAGGATTATTTGAGGTCAAAGTTCAAAATAGTACTTTGTGCATTCTCAAAACTTTTCAGGTAAATGATCACCAGCGTAGTATAATGTGTATCCTGTCAGATCTTTTCAGCTATTATATAAAAGTTTATTTCTTCTGCTTAAAATGATTAATGACTTGAATTACTACTTTGTATGGTTCTTATTTTTAGATGCTGCTCTTTCTTTTTTCTTTTCAAAAAATCAGGTTTTGGATTAAAATGTTTTATATAACTTCTACTGATAAACCTTTGATCATGTTTGCAGGGAAGAAGGATGAAGACAAACTATTTATGTTGAGAGTTTAGCTTCTAAATTTGTCTTCATGGCTGAATTTGTGGCTTGGTGATAAAGTTATATTTCATCTGGTGGTTTGCCTTCATATTGTGCAAATAAGTAGTCTAACATTTCAGGTAGCTATGGATTACTGGGGGGCTATGTGTTAGCTTTCCATCAGTATAAGAAAATACCTGAGATAATCAACTTATAAGGAAAAAAAGGTTTATCTTGGATCACAGTTTTGGAGGTTCTAGTCCAAGACTGGTTGGCCTTATGTGCTTTGAGTCTGTGGTGAGGCAGCACATCATGGTGGGAGCTTGTGGCCAAGGAAAAGCACTCATTTCAGGGCCAGAAAGCAAAAAAAGAAAAAGAGCCGGATCCCACACCCTGTGTCAAGAACACACCTCTAAAGACCTATAGACCTCCCAGTATAAGGTTCTACTGCTCCCCCAATAGCTGCAAACCAAAGCTTAACAAATGGGCCTATTTTGCTGTGGAGGAGAAGGCTGCATGGAGTGGGGGATTCCAAGTGGGCCTGCACAACCAGGTTCTTAGTCTCGTCTCTGCCACTTAGGAAGACACATCTCCTGAACCTCAGTTTACTGGGCTCTAAAATGAGTATAACAAGCCCATCTTCCTCACAAGACAGTGAAAGGTAAAGGAGGTAATGCGTCAGATGCTTGTTAGTGGCCTAGGAGTGAATCATATGGCTTGGAAGAAATTAGGAGTTCATACAGGCTTGGGGCTCTGTGAGACACACTTCCTAGAACTCTGATCAGAACTCTGAGGGGGGACTTCCATTCACTGGGTACCTGTTAAGGGAGATGGAATCTCAGTGCAGGCTGCTAGATAGTCTGGGGAGAAGGCCGGGTGGCCACTCCTAGCCGGCTGCTGCACCTGCTCAGGCTGCCTGCAGATAGGGCTCTCATGCTTACGGTCTTTCTCTCTTACCACTGACTTGGCCAAGGTCTGATTTATAATAATTGGGTAAATGGTGGGCAGAAAGAATTTCCCTGTGCAGGGTCCTTCCTTTGTTGGGTGGGACAGAGCCCTTGACCTGCAGAGCCTCTTTTTTTTTTTTAATTAAAATTTATCCAAAATTACACAAACTTACAGACCATAATACATTGTGCCTTTTAGTTGTAACGGCAAACAATGTAAACAAGCACAATAGCTGCAATATTAAGTTGCAACTACATAAAGTTGATTGTGGTATCTAGCATATGTGTTTCTGTTTTAAATTTGGGTTATTAGGTTCTTGTTTTTAGGATATCTTTATTCCTCTGAATTCTCATCCCCCTCCCCCTTTGCCCTCTTCTTGTTCCCTTGGACCCTTTGCCTATTGAGTGAGATCTGTCCCCTTATCTTTTTGTATCTATTACTCACCATTTTTTTTTGTTTGTATTTTGCCTTACTCAAATGAGGGATACCATGTGGTATTCAAACTTGTGAGTCTAGTTTATTTCACTCAATGTTATATTTTCCAGATCCATCCATTTTCCTACAAATAACTCTAATCTGTCCTTCTGTATAGCTGAATAGTATTCCATTATATATAGATACCATGTTTTGTTTATCCAGTTATCTGTCGACGGGTATACAGGCTGCTTCCAGAATTTATCTATTACGAATTGTGCTGCTATAAATATCGGTATGCAAGTATCACGGTATGATGTCTTTAGCTCTTTAGGCAAGATACCTAGCAGGGGACTGGCTGGGTCATATGGGATTTCTACTTTCAGGCTTTTGAGAAATCTCCCTACCGATTTCCATAAGAGTTGTACTAGTTTGCATTCCCACCAACAGTGTAGTAGAGTTCCTTTTTCACTATAGCCACACCAGCATTTTTTATTGTTTGATTTCCTGGTGATTGCCATTCATTATGGGGGTAAAATGAAATCTTAGTGTTGTTTTAATTTGCGTTTCTCTAATGGCCAAAGATGTTGAACTTTTTTTAAATATATTTGTTAGCCATTTGTATTTCTTCCACTGTGAAGTGTTTGTTCATTTCTCTAACCCATTTCTTGAGTGGGCCATTAATTTTAAGTGGTTTAATTTTTTTGAGTTCTTTGTATATTCTAGATATTAGTCCTCTGTCTGAGGAGTAGCTGGCACATCCTTTTTTCCCATTCTGTAGGTTTTCTCTTCACAGAGCCTCTTCTTTAGAGTCTGTAACCTTAAGAAAGGCAGCAAGCATGAGGGGATTAAGCGCAGCAGTTACTTTGCTTAAGAAAAAGCGGTGAAGCACACAGGGCAGCACATGGTGTTCTGAGTTAGCCTTTCAATTACCAGAAAGAATGTAAAGTTCTGGTCCACCGGGAAGCCACCTACTGATGAATAAACGCCCACCTGCCCTTGTGTTTCTCTGGCTGCCACCTCACAGTGGCCCTCCTTGTCCCGGCACCACCAGCAGCATAGGAGAACCCAGTACTGCCTGTGTTGTAGAGCAATATTCCAGGGCACATCTGCTCTGAAATTTCAGGAAATGGGCTGTGAGAAAATATTTTAAAATTGTTTGGAACTGTTTATGGCTTTTATCAAGCAGCTTTGCATTTGTGCCCATTATAGAATAAAATAAAGCATCATTTGGTGTTTGGCAGAAAAGCAGGAGTTGAGAAAACCAAGAGAAAATCACTAGGATTATAGATCAGAGCAGATGCTGCAGGTTTTGAGAACAAATTTCTGGAAGAGCTCTAACTCTCGGGAGGTGGAGAGACACTGCATTCATTGTAAGAAACATACAACCTCACGTTTCCATGTGAACACAAGGCAAATGGCGCCAGAACTGGAGTGGGGAGAGGGATAACATGGTAAATGATTCAGCGTTTGCTTGACATTAAGGTCCAGCGTGGTGGGAGGCATTGCAGAAAACTGCTCTGTTACAAGTAGAATATGTGGAAAGCTGGGCTCCTAAAGACGGGAGCTAGGAGCTGGAGGAGCTCAGAGGAGCATCAGGGTCTAGATAATTGTTCAGTGGCTAAGTGGTATTTTGTTCAGATGTACATTCATATGTTGAAACCCTGCCCCTGCATGTGCTGGTATTAGGTGGGGATTTGGGGGGGGGTGAAGGCAATTGAGTGAGGTTCTGAGGTTAGAGCTACCAAGATAGGATTAGCGTCCTTACTAAGGAGGCCACAGCACAAACTTACTGTTTCTACCTTGTGAGAACCCAGAGAGAGGGCAACTGGCAGCCTAGAATCAGGCTCTGATCTCTAACTTTCCACCTTCCAGAATCATGAAAAATAGTCCCATTTATAAGACAACAAGGCAATAGGGTTTTCTTATAGCAGACCTGATGGACTAAGACATGGGTGTTCAGGTTATTTACAACAGTTTGATGTTATTTACAACAGTCTGCTTTTATTTAACCAGATCTGTGATAAGTACACTTCTGAGATTGGGTTTGATTCCTTATTATGGGTTCATGGAAGTGTAGTTGTCAGATAAAGTTTCCATCAGTTGAAATAGTAGACAGGAAAGCTGGGTGCCAGCCCCAGAATTTGTCATTTCTCATGTCTTTGCCAGCAGAGTAAGATTTTCATTTCTTTCAGCCATAGTGAGATGGAACATCATGCTTTGTGTTTAACTGCTTTGTGTCTTTGGTGTATTTTCCCATTGAGTATTTGTCTTTTAATAAAATAATGGTTCTTATCCAAGAACAAGATTTGACTCTCCATTTGTGTAATGTGTTTCTACATTTTTTTCTACATTTAAAAAATATGATCTTCAGTAAAGTTTTGCAGCTTTATAAGTGTAGACTTTCCATATAAGTTTATTGTTGGGTATTATATATGGTTTAAAATTGTTGTTATCAATAAGCTTTTTATCTATTTTATTTTCTAGTATGTTATTAAAGACATTAGTCTATTTTTTCTAACTTAACATCTAAAAAATTGAGCAAATGATAATATACATACTACTACTGAAAATAAAATCTGAGGCCAGTTAAATTTAACAGTTTCCTTGAGCAATAAAGGATTCCAGACCCAGGCAGTGTTCCAGACCAAAGATAGGTCACAATGCCTCCACTTCCAACATGAAACACTGTTTTTATAATCAGAAAACAGAAAATGCTATACAGAGATTCTTGACTTATACCGTGTGGCTCTAGTCCTATTTGGGCATAATTTGACAGTTTGAATCCTGGGATTGGCTGAGGGTATTGCTGCCATGATTGTCACAAGCTCGGTTGCTTGGTTACCAGAGTATACTCTCAGATTAGGTTACAATTTGCTTGGCTGCAGTTCAACACATATGGAGGCTGCTTTGGGCCAAATTTTATCACTAAGGTATGGAGGCTGGTTTAGGCCAAATTTAACACTACAAAATACATAGATACTAAGTATTCTGCTTAATGAAATAAAAAAATACGCACTTGTGTCAGTACTACTCAGGTAATAATATAGTTCATATAAATGTCTCTATTACACCCTCCTGGATCAGTATTCTCTCTTTGTGTGGGTAATTTGCTTCCTGTGAGAAGTCAATTCTACTGAGAGAAGCAATAATTTGTTTCCTGAATATATCACACTTTTCCATTCTACTTTTAATGAACATTTAGTTATTTTCCATTTTGAGCAATTATAACTGTAAACATCTCTGAACTCCTTGCCCCAATCTTTGTGTATATCTGTGCAGTTCTGTTGAGGATGTACACAGGGGTGGCATACAGGTAGCACAGAGCAGGTGGCGGACTCATAGAGTTTTGTTGCTAAAGTGACTCCTTCCCACCAGGGGTGTCTGAGCCTTCTGCCTGCATCCTTGCCAGCATGTGGTGTCGTTACTTTGCTGTTGCTTTGGTTGCTGTTTTCTTGGATGTTGTGTTGGCTTCATTGTGCCTTCAGTTTGCATTTGTTTTTGTTTTTGTGGCACTGGAGCTTGAACCAATGTCTCATGCATTCTAGACAAGCACCTACTACTGAGCTTCATCTCCAGCCCTTTTTGTTTTAAGACAAGGTCTGGCTAAATTGCCTCAGGTGGCCTCAAACTTGCCATCTATCTGCCTCAGCCTCTGAACAGCTGGAATTACAGGATTCAATTTGCATTTTGTAATGACTGAGAGTTCAGTGTCCTTTTTTGTTCATACGAGCTTCAGAATGACCTCTTCCATCAGAAGCCTGTGTAGGTCTCTTGTCTACTGAGAGGAATCGGGTTGTCCCTTCTGATTGGTAGGGCTTTCTCTATTTGGACAGAGTCCTGGATCAGATCAATGTGTGGCAAATACCTTCTGCCTATCTGGTTTGCTTGCTCCATTTTTTAATGGTAACTTTTGATAAAGAGAAGTTTTAATATTACTGATTTTTTTTCTTTAAATGTTTCTTCTGCCTTCTTGTCTTTTCCTTCTCGAATTCAAATTCCACATTGTTAGGAGTTTTTATATTTTGCCTGTTGAGGTTTTTTTTTGTTGTTGTTCCCTTTCATTTTTCATCCTATTTCTTTTGCTTTAAACTGAATATTTTCTTTAGTGGTTTCTAATGTACAGTTACTATATTTTACCATTCTAGAACTTCTTTTCAGTTTCTTTTATACCTTTTAGTTCTTTGCAAAAACTGTTGTTTTGAATTTTAATTTCTTGAACATATTAATTGTAGTTATTTTAGAGTTGACTTGCAGTGATTTCTTCATTCTGATCCCCACGGTACCTGGTTCTGTGATCTTGGTTTTAGGTCGTGGCTTGCCTTCCTCTCTACTTGGGTAGTTTTTCATTGTCTGTTGGACATTTTATGTCAAAAGCTGTAAAGGAAATTTGAAGCTGTGGATAATCTTATTCAGAAAGTAATGAACTTGCTTTTCTCGGTGCCTGAGCTGTGGGATACAGTGATGTCAGAGCCCTGGGTCATGAGATCAGAGTCCAGGCTTTGTTCTAGGTGAGGACCATCTCTTTCCAGTTTCCAGATCTCTCTTCTTAGGATGCAGCCCTCGGGATGCCAGCCTCAGAGCTGGGTCTTTGCCGGGATCCTCTTTCCTTGGGAGACCTCGGCTCTAAATTTAGCCTTCCCAGTCTACTGAGTCTCAGTTTATCAGCTGCATGAAGGTTTGTGTCGATGAGCTTAGGGCATGGAAAAGTGTCCTTGGCTTATTTCTCAGGATTTCTGTTCCCTTCTGGGAGTAGATCATGGCCCTTTGTTTCCCTCTGCCTTAGGAATGTTTTGAATTCATTATAGATTTAAATTTTATTTACTTGTTTATTCATTAGCTGTTTTTAGCAGCAAAGGTTTGATCGGATGTGCTCCATTCCACCATTGCCAGATGGTGGAACTTTATTTTTTTCACTTTCTTCTTTTGTCCACTTGGATATTTATGTGATAATTTTTAGCTCCATCTCAAGTCTCCTCTAGCCACAAACTTCTTTTTTGCACCATCTAGCCAGATCCTATTCCTTTGTAATGGCACTAGTGAACTGTTTCCTAAAGCAGCAACTGTGTTGGCCTCTGTAAACGGAAAGGGCTAGTTCTAGAGAAGGAGATTACTGACATCTCTACTCTACAGTTTACGACATAAAACAACATCTATTACCTCAGTTTCCATCAGATAGGAGCCTGGTTCCTCAGCTAGGCAAGCCCCGCTGGTGAGTTTACTTGCTCGGGTCCTGGTGGTATCTGGCTTTTTCCAGGCTGTTGGCTGGAGGTTACCCTCAGTAACTTGTTGCATGGGCCCTTTCATAAGGCAGCTAGCTCACATCATGACGGCTGGCTTCCTCAGAGCCGGCCAGCCGAGGGGTGGGGAAAGAAGATCATAATGACTGGGGGCCTAATCTCTCTTTCGACAGATTATGGTGGTCAGATTCAAGTTAGCAGGGAAGAGTGCCATTCAGGAGGACAGCTCGCCTTATCTCTGGGAGCTGGATCCATTTTCAGGCATGCTCTGTTCAGCTGCCAAAAGTGTTGTTGCCAACTCCAGACCGGGATCCCATGGTAGAAATAAGGAGATGACTGAAGTGTGGTTTCATTAATGACATGCTTTATTACTACAAAAATAGAATTTTTTTCTTAGATTCACAGTTCTTAAAGAGGGAGAGAATAACCTGGACAAAATACAGGTAGTGTACTTGACAGACAAAGTACTTAAACATATAGTGAGTGAATTGCATAATTACTGAAGTCCAGTAATTATGCTCAAAAGATAGAATGGGAACAGGCCTCTGTGGAAAGTAAAGTCTCATGGAAGTTTAAGGTTTATGTTTATATGAGTGGTTCTTGGGAGAAGCTGGTAGAGCCACGCAGCAGAGATAGCAATGATAGGCAAGGTCCTCCAATGCTAGAGGGTCTTGTTGCTGGGCCAGGTATTAGAGATTAGTCCTAAAGCTAATAAGAGGAGGCTCTGTTGTCACCAGAAGTGTCTGTCAAACTTCTGAATGTATGTATTTTGAAGTCCGGCAGTTGATGTCAGTTAATTGCATATGGGGACTTTGATAAGATGTTATGTAATGTTCCTAAAGGGAGGGTGAGTTCACTCCACGTTCTCACATAGGGGATTTGATAAGAGGGAAGGGAATATATTCCAAAACATCAAACTGTCAAGTGTTTGGAATCATGTCAAAGTTGACTAATTATCTACCCTGTGGTTTTAAATCATTTTAAATCTAAGTTATATTTTCTTTAAAGCCAATTTCGTAAGAAATATACATAGAATTAAGCAAATAAGCATGGTAATAGATTCTTTGATACACTACCATATGTAGTCAGCAAAAGAGCAACAATTGAATTTCTTGACCATCCAAATAGACTTTCTTGACGAATCTTTTTTTTTGTGACAAATCTTTTTTCCAAGTAAATATTGGCTTTATAACACCCTATGAAGTAAGAACACTTACTGTATGATTCAAAACATGCTCAGTTAGCATACTACCAGAATTCATAGTAGTCATATTTTTAGGAAATCATGTACTTGTTCCTTTTTTAGAGTTTGTAAAATTTTTGTAATCTAACAGTTTTCTGAGTAAGGTGTTACTGTATTTTACTTCGTTTAGCTGACTTAAGGTTTTATTTGCATTTATCGTTTTGACACTGGTGCTACAATATGAAATACTTCTTCTAAATTTCTGATTCTTCTTTTATCTTCAACTGACCTAGAAAAGTAAGCTTTACCTTCTCTATGAAGGTTCATGGTGTGTTCTAATTTTGTGCAACCACATAACTCAAAATCTTGATATTTAGTCTAGTCCAATATGTCGTATTAGTCGGATTTTTTTTAAAATCATGCAATCAGTGTCCAGTTGCCAAGTGTAAGTGAAAAGTATCAGGCATTAGTGTCATAGAAGTAAGTACACGGGCCACTGTCATTTCAATAGGCCTTAGGGTTATGAAGATGTCATGATGTCATGGAATTAATTGTTGCAGGGGGACACGATCACTGCCAGTTAAAATAGAAACTTGAATGGAGGCTCTCCTCTGCTTTTCGCATGGGCAAATTATAATGGCACGATAGTCCAACATCATGGCAATACTTTTAAGTAATAAGATTCTAATTTTACAGGCATGTAGGGAGTCACATTCACTAAGACGTGTTGAACCAAGGTTTGATCTCGTGGGATTATCAGAAAGATGTGACTAATAAACTCCCGTGATCTTTGCTTATGTACAGGTGTTCTACATACCCCTAAACTAAATCTGGAGCATCTGACACTCATTTCTAACCTACAAATCCCGGGTGTGTCTGCAACTATTTATTGCTTACAACATTTTCTCCAACAACTTTATGAAGGGTAATAAAGGCTTTAAGTGTCTCTTTTTCAAAACTTTCCATGTTGGTAGTAAAATTTGAAGTGGTATTGAGCTGCAATGTTCCATGGATATTAAAAATTTCTCTTATATTTTGCAAAATTTTAAAAATCAAGACCCAGTTCACAGAAGAATGGAGCACATACAAAAAACACGGAGAATGTTTAATTTAAAAATATAGTAAAAGACACATTGCCATCAACCTCCCTTAAAAAACTCCCTCTCTTTTCAAACACACCCCATCACTCTTGATATTTTCTGAAGCAATCGTGGAAGTGCTTTTTCATGGCTACTTTGATGTTTTGAATCAATGTAAAACATTTACAGCAAATTCTGTCAAATAAAAACATTATGGTGCATCCTCATCTACCTTATTTACCAGATCTGGCAACATGAATCTTCTGGCTCTTCCCCAAAGTCAAAATGACCATAAAAGGAAAACATTTTAAATCCATTCAGAACATCCAGGCAGCCATGACAGTGCAATTTAAGACACTCACAAGAGAAGACAGCCAGAACTGCTTCAGAAAGTGGCAAGAGTGATGGCGTAAGTGTGTTTAAAGTGAAGGTGTGTCTTTTGAGGACAGTTAATGGCAACGTGTCTATAAGTTTTGTTAGATGCAGGGCAACTGGCCACCAAAGTGATTACCATGAGGGTCGGTCTTATTGCAAGTAGAATGACTTGTTTGTACTGTTGACTCCCAATTGTTGATATATGTGTTATTGTCGCACCATATTTTTATAAGCAATATGTATAGGTATAAATACCTGTAGTGTGTCAAGGTCTACAACAGCACTGAGCAAATTTTTTTATATGGAAGAGTTGCATAATGCAATTGATTCTACTTCTAAGAATCTAGTTCTAATAATCTAAGAATTTATAGTTAGGCATCACATTCATAGCTGTGCTGCTAAAATAAACTTTCTGGCACTTTTACATTTTTAAATTCTACCCGCACATTCATAAATCATATATGGATAAACATATAATATACACACATACAAACACATACACACATAAGTGACTTAAGACACTGATTTTGAAAGCGATGTGCCTGTATGTATGCTGTGGATATGTTGCTGGGCACATTTAATGTAGCTTTGGTGAGAACAAGAAGAAAAGTTCTAGCATGAGAGATGATGTTTAGAAATGTTGAAGAATATAGCTGGGTTAAAGAACTCAGCTGTGGAAATGACTAAACAGTTTCATGTATAATTAAGTTAACCATAAAAAATAAATTAGACCATTGTGATATCAATAAAGTAATATTAGTCTCATTTGTGACAATATAAGCCCAGGGACTAGCGAAACGCAGTTTGGCATATATAGCAAAGGTAAAACGTTGATGTTGATAGATGATGTATTTTTAGTGGAATTAATGAGTGTTTCGTTATAGAATGATATTGGTAACAGTGGTTTATTGGTTATGATAGAAGTGTTCTGAATGCTGGTGTCTCTACTGCTATCTACAGGGTTTCCTTGCCTGTAACAATAGTCATAATTTATATTCATATCATATTGTTCTCAATTGGGCCAATCATGGAGCCATTGTTATATGACTAATTGGTACATGCCTTAGAGGAAAGTTCAACATACACTTCACTGCTTTAGGCGAGCATTTATTCAGTTCTTTCAAGTAGAAAGATGAATGTTGCTACCTTTTGCTAGGCTTTTCCCAAGTAAAACATAAAAATCAACTATAATTTATCTTGCTATGAATTGGTTATTTTCTAAAGTTTCATTTGAGAATGTAATAATATTAATCAAACCCTTAGCTGAACTAGAGTCCTTTGACATATCCAGGTAGGTGTTAGGGAAATCTAAATTTTAAGAGAAGTTTAACAGTGTAAATTCAAGGATAAAAGAAAACATGTTCTTTTTTTTTACCAGAAAGCCACTAAGACAGTACTATTAACTCACTTCTCTAGAACCAAAGCAGCCTCACATGTCACACAGGAACTCAGCTAAAAATGACAAATGATACCATATCTTCAGTGAAAAAATTAGACCAAGAAACTTTACCTTTCCACTTAGAAGCATAGAAAGCCAACGAACTTTATGATGACATTTGGTCTGGTTCCCTGGTGATCCTTTCATTTTGTCCCAAAGGAAGGGGATGACTGTTTTGCTTCATCCATTCAGCACCACTCTGAAAAGTTCTGTGGCACTCAAGTGATTTGTCACCAGAGAGGAAAAGAGCAGCTCATCTTAGATTTCTTCTGTAATTGAAAGACAGACAATAGTGCTACCACACCAGGGAATCCTTGTCCATACCTCTACTAACAGTCAATTCAGTTAAACAGTTGTTAACCAGTTTATTTAGTAAAGTGACACAAATGATGATTTAAAGATTCTGAAGTTGATTTTTAAAAATGCAGTCGCAGAGCAAAGAAACCTTTGAACATGACAGGGAAGAACTGTCATGAGGCAATGGCTTTCCCACAGGCAGCAAACATGGAGTCACACAATCACTTGAGAGCTTCATGCTGGAACGGGTCTTTGTGTGTCCCCAGATGTTGGCAGATATTGAAGAGTGTTGATACTCAATACAGATTAGACTGACATGAAGAGCCTACTGCAGTGGTTCAGATAGGAGGTGAGAGTGTGAGCCATGGGAACAAAGAGAAGAGGGCAGATTTGGCAAATAGAAGGTGGGCACATAAAAAAGATGGGGTATCATAAATGAAGAATAGGGAATTTCCATCTAGAAAAGCATTGCTTCTAAGTTTAACGGATCTCTTGTCTATATTTACGCTGCCTCAGTTTGGCTGCCTTGCAGAACAAGACCTAGATGTTTTCCATTTCATTTCTATCTGAAACATATACCACACTTGGCTGCAGAGCAACAGGGGATCAATTACTGGTTGGCTGATTATTCCCTGGGCTTGGCAGAAACTACTGTCCACTATATGATGGATGCTAAGTCAGTGTTCATTGAATTGAAGGGACAGTAGTTTCTGCCCAAGCCCAGAGATACTGCAGAAATAAGGAGAACATCTGTGCCATGGGAAATGCCTTATGGCTTAATGCAATTGTGAGGATAAGGAGTTGTGTGCATTAGGCAAAGAAGTCACTACAACACAAACAAAAGCAGGCTAGCACTTTGATGGATCAAAAGAAAAACCGAGGCTCCTGAAGACGAGGGAATCATCATGAATTCAATAATTTGGTTGAGCTAAAACAAGCATTGGAAGTTCAAGGTGGGAGAGGGGAGCAGCATTATCAGAAATAGGGAAAAGCAATGAAAAAGATGCATTCTCTGCAGGTGAAAGGTTGTATTAGGCACTTTCCCATTGATGGGACAAAATATCCAACACCCCGCAATTTAAGGAAGAGGCTTATTTGGCTCACAATTTCAGAGGATTCAGTCCATGTTTGGTTGGCTCCAAGGCAAAAACACCATTGCAGAAGGGTGTAGTGGAGGAAAGCTATTCATCCCACACAGTCAAGAAGCAGAGAGATAAGGGAGGAGCTAGGAAAGAGAATGTACTTTTCCAGGTCATGACCCCAGCAGTTCACTTCTTATGACCAGGCCCCACCTCCTAACAGCACATACTGTTAGGATCAATCCAGTGATGAGAGTCATACCTCTGTGATCCAATCACCTGAAAGTCCCACCTCTTAATACAGAGGACTTTCGTGGGGCACTCTAGACCTAAACCATAACAGAGGCTCAGCAGACAAAGTATAGATGGGGACTATACACCTGGCTATAATCTGGTCAGAGGAGGCCACCTGTGGTACTCTAAACCCTGAGGTACTCAGAGCTACTGTTGCCACATGTAGTAAGTGATAAAGGTATTTAGTGGAGATTTTCTAACCTGATGTCGTACCCAATGTTTTTAACCTTCTATTTCGCAAGATGAGACGTCACACTTCACCTCCCCAAATCAAGAGAATTTATTTGTTCTATCACATATCACAGCAACATGACCGAGCTGACGTACCACTGAGTAGAAAGTGGACTAACTGGAAGGTAAAAATCTCTTCTGACTCAAGAGTCTCATTCTAAAGACATTGAAAGATTCGAAGTATTTCCAATCAAAACAACTTACCAGTGTGAAACCTATCACCAGTGACCGAGTCCTACACTCATCGCAATTTTCCTTTTAATTACATTAAGAGTTGGGGATTTAGCTTAAGTAGTAGGGCACTTGCCTAGCAAGTATAAGGCCCTGACTTCGGTCCCCAGCACTGGAGGGGAAAAAAAAAGGACATTAAGAGAAAGGACGCGGCTGGCTCTAATTGTCGACTCTTAAATGAGAGTCACACCCAGATCAATGAGCAGGACGCGTGGCTTGAAGAAGTTGATTAGGCTGCGTCAGAATGAGACGATTTTTCTCTTGGATAATAAGTTACTTAAAGTAAATCAAAATCACATTGGCAATTGAGGCACCAAACTACAGCTAAATTAATTTTGATAATTAGCTCTAATCAACATTTATTTTCCTACACTGATTTAAAAACTTTTAAAAATCTTTAAACACAATCAAGTTAGACTGTATCTTAAAATCAATGACATATTAAAATTGTTATCAGCCATGAGATAGACACGATATAGTTGCTGAAAACCTTTTGATAAGATAAAGAAAGTGCCATAAAGAAAACTTCAAATTTGATGGAATCCAGGTCAGCTCCCAGAGACAGGAAGCGCAGTAATGAGCACTGAGCACGATGGTCCGTCCTGCCTGCTCTTTCCTGGGTGGGCGTAGCTTTACTACAGGCATGAGAGAGGTCTGGAAATACTTGGGATAGAAAACAGAGCCCCACAGGCTTAGGGATTTAACTCAAGAGGTAGAGTGCTTGCCTAGCAAGTTCAAGGCCCTGAGT
>PVJO010023347.1:0-26310 GCA_004026905.1 Hystrix cristata | reverse complement strand
ATGATTCTCAGAAGAGAAATAAACAACAGATTTTAGTTCAGGTCAGGGACAACATCCGTATCAAGCCAAAAAATGATGTGGATTATACCTTATCCTGGATATTCTTATAGAAAATATAGTAGCCTTAAATGAAATTTCATGTATTTATCTATGAATGATATATGTAAATTCTTATGAAAGTATAAATGTTATATTTAAGTTTCATCAAATCTACTATTGCAAAATACTACTTAAAATATATCAGAATTTCCTGTTAACTTCTCTTGGGTATATTTAATAGAAAGTGATAAAGCTGGGATATGAGAGTTTTATTTTTTTATTTTTATTTTTTTTTTTTTTTTGGTGCTGGGGATCGAACTCAGGGCCATGTGCTTGCTGGGCAGGCACTCGAACCACTGAGCTAAATCCCCAACCCCATATGAGAGTTTTAAAAACTATTTTTCACACTTTATTTGCTATCTTATTTCTTGCTCTGCTAAACTCCTAACAAACAGCTATGACACTCATTTCAAGAGTAACTTTCAAAACCGGTTGCTTTTTGATTTATCTTATCAAACATACCCCAGAGCTTAGATGATATATTTCTCTGGTTAGAACAATTCTTTTTGTAGAATTTGATTGGAAAGATAGTGAAAGATCTTTCCACTGATTAGGCAGAGTGCATAAAAACCTCATTGTAGAAATCTCTTTCCTGGACCCAGACATGATCTTAGGAAATGGAATAAAAGTGCATGAATGATGGAGAAAAACCTATGTATTAATTCTGGGGCAAGAATATTATCATTTGTATGAAAGAGTAATATAGTTTCCAATTTAATTATATGAGTAATCTAAATAATAAACATTTGAGGGGAAGGCTGAAATCAAAATTAGTTAAAAACTTAGGAGACTAGGAATGTGAGAATGGAATCAAAATCACAAGAGAAGTGGATGTGTGTGGCTGGAGCTCAGGGGCTGGAAGTGACATGAAAATGGATAGAGCAGAGCAGTAATACCGAAACTTTGAGGCAGAGAAAATGCTTCTTCCCCATTCCTAAAGTTCCGAGAGAGAGAGAGAGAGAGAGAGAGAGAGAAATAGATAGAGCCATAGATAGAGAGATAGATAGAGAGATAAATAGATAGAAAGACAGAGAGAGAGATAGATAGAGAGATAGAGAGATAGCGTCCCATACAAAGCCTTCATCTTCAGCACTTTCCTCATTGCAGTGTCTTCTGTAGTAACATAATGCCAGTCAAGAAGCCAATAAGAAACTCCACTCTTTGACACCAGTAAAATCAGGCCCGTCCTGCCCTGCACATGTAGACAAGAAGGCTCATTCTCATCCCTAATTCTGACTGAAAAAAGAGAAAAAGCGAGTCACCCTTCCTGCTTCTCCCAAGCCATTTAAGAAGGTGCTTAGGATCTTACTGTACTTTCCAAAGAAAACCTCACAATGTCAGTAAATAACTTTTTCATATTCTCTCTGTGTGTGTGTGTGTGTGTGTGTGTGTGTGTGTGTGTGTGTGTGTGTGTTTGAATGTGTATGTGGTCAAAACTTTCAATAGCCAAACCACTTTTTAGGTGGAATGGTCCATCCCGCCTCTGTGGCCTGACACAGATAGTGACTTTTCTCAACAGAAAAAGGAAAGATGGAGAGGTAGTGTGTGGGCATGGAGTCCCAAACATCTTCCATTTTATTGCCTTTGGACATCCTTCTCCAGTTTCTTCAGCCTTTCCAAACAAACTTGTACTTGTAATGCTCCAGTGCTCTTACAGGCCTTCAATGCTGGACTGATGTTCGATTCTTGACCCCTCATTTTGTGTGTCTGAGGCGCTAATGAATCCTTAGGCTCCCCCACACACATGCAGCGTTTGTGGACTCTCCAGCTTTCGATCCTGTAAGCCTACCTAATAAATCCCCTTGTGTAACTGTACATATATTTTCTATCAATTCTTTTTCTCAAGAGAATCTAACTAATAGAAATTGTGGTACTGAGAATTGTTCTAGAGAGACAAAATTTAAGAATAAATTCCACTTATTGTTTAGTGGTTCTTGAAGGTGCTTTTCTAACTTGATGAGATCTAAAAATATTTCTCTTGAATGGGAAGCTAAGATTTCCCCCTGATCATTTTGGACTCTTCATACCTCTGAGTCAACAAGCTAAAAAAAGGGAGTTACAGTGTTGGTGGGATGAACCAATCCAGACTACCAAGGTAAACTTGGATTACTATTGCACAATGGAGACAATAAATTATATGTTTGAAGTACAAGAGACCTTTTAGGATGTCTCCTAGTAATACCATGCCCTGTTATTAAGGTTAACACCATCAGGAGGGCAGCAATCTTGATGTGACTTGGCTGGTTTCACTGGTGTGGCTTTAGTGTATCAGAAAGAGCGAACACCAGGAAATGTTTATGTGTGGAAACATCCTAGAGATCAGTAGCACTCATGCAACTGGACTCCCTGCATGGTGATAGCGAAAGACATAGCTAATAAGAATTCTCAAAACATGTGAGGCAGAAGTAATGTCTGGAGTGAAGTGCACTATCTGAAGGCTGTGAAGTCAGACTGTCTCCTACCTTCTGTTTCAGGATATGAAGAGGACAGTAGGGTAGACAGAGTGTTATCACAGTTTTGACAAGCAGGAAAAGTAAGTGTGCATGCCCATAAAATGGCCCAGGGTGAGAGAGACAGGAAAGACCTCACTTCACTGTTCATTCTAAATATCTGAAGTGTGGACATTACTTCCTTCTGGTGATTAGAATGTAATATGCACCACCAGAAAGTGGGATTAGAGTACCGGAAGAGAAATAGAAAGCAGACATTTTGGCTCGCTCCTCTTAATATTACCCTACTTTTTTAAATCCCAGAATTGTGCGGTCTGGAGAAACATGGATTAAATCAGACTTTTTTAGGGAATAAGTATATCAATATGAGATCTAAATATAGTGATTGATCATATGTATACACTAAATTTCCTTGATAACTCTTTTCCCTTCATCTTTGTTATCCACAAACCTAGTTCCTTCATACTGTCTAGACATTATTTATCAATAGTGTGATATAAACCGGGTTAATTATTTTTGTTTGGACAACGCATTGAAGAAATTGGCCCATCTGTATAAGAAAGTATTCAAATGTCAGCTGATTTTGTATATTCTCATATCAGATTCCAGAATGATCTCTGTCATGTAAATTGGAGTCTTGGTTTCGTCATCTAGAAGATAGCCATAGTATTACATTTTATTTTGCCTGGAGCACTGGCTGTTACTGCCTGTATAGAATGCCTTTACTCTTTCTCTGGTCATAAATCCCTCGTTCTTCTGAGAAACATAAATAATTCTACCGGAAGAGACACTTGTGGACCTACTCAGTCACATTAGCACATATTCCTGACCCAGTAAGTAGTGTATGCACACTACTACTGGAGACTTTTCTGCCTAAGACTTAAGAAATTCTCTTCCACAGGGCTATTGGAAAAGGGAAGAAAACCCAAACCCACTATCAAGCCCATCGTTAGAAGACAGCTTGTGTAAAAAATAATAATAATAATAAATAAATAACACAAAAGCAGTTAAGGCGATAATCAGTTGAGCCCTTGAGACAACGACGCCTGAAGCCAAATGTCTTTGAATTAGTCATTTGTTTTGTGTTTGTAGCTTGGGATACTTGGGCTGGAATACATACTAAAGTATTAAGTAATATAATCTTACATTTTCTGGAAAAACTAAAAAAAAAATCAGTTTCCTAATCCTGAGTACAGCTTTGAAAGTGATGATTATCTTTCAAATTCTATTATTTCCATCTCCTAGAGAGCTTAGCCCAGTGGTTGGATGTAATGTATTCAGCGTAATATTTTCTTATGGTTGTTTTTGGAAATTTGATTTTTAAAATTTCTGGCATGACAGAAATAGTATCAAAGTGGAGGCTGGGAAGTAGCTCAAAGTAGGGTGGGAGTGTTAGGTGTGAAAACAAAAATTTTGAAGACAACATTTGAGGTTTTATGGAAAAAGAGTGAATGTTTACATTTTCAAAATTCATTACTCAAAAGACACATTGCCATTAATACCCCCTTGCTCCCGACACAGTTATGTCATCATGCTTGCCACTTCCTGAAGCAATTCTGCGCGTCCTCTTTCTTGTGTGACTATGGCTCCTCTGTTGCGGCTGCTGCGATATTTGAATCTGTACCTTTAATGGGCATTTCGACTTTGGAGAAGAGCCACAAGTTGCTCTGGGTCAGACATGGTGAATAAGGTGTAAGAAGAAACACTGTAATTTTTTCCAGACTGCCTTTCGTTCAGCAGCAGCATTTACCGTATTCTGATCACACCTCACAAAGACACTCATAAAGATGGACTCGCATAACTGCTTCAGAAAGTGGCAGGAATGATGCAATAATTGCGTTCAAAGCGAGGGCTGTTTTGAGGGGAATTCAAGGTGATATAATTTTACAGTAATATGATTTTTGTGTTTAAACATTTGCCGTATATTTTGATCACCCCTTGCAGCTAAACAACTTTCTGAAAGTGAGATTGTAAAAGATAAATGGATAAGTATTAATCAATATGAAAAATAATATCCAAAAAGGAGAAATAAACAAATACAAGGCAACGAGTATGTCAAGAATGCTCACACATATATTTAATTCAGGAAATTTCGCAATCATGTGACATTGAACCTAGCAAGGATTTGTGATACCCTCTTTTGATTTTACCCTTTAAAAAACAAGTTTGGCATTAGGTTCAGAATCAAAACTGCGCTTTTGAAATGGTCAGACAATAAAATGTGCAGTGCAATATGCTATCCGTACAGACTATCTAGTTGCCGTCCAGGGCATGTCATGTCAAGGGTGAGTCCCTCCTCGACGTGTTAAAACACGAAGAAAAGCAGTTTGTCTGGAGTAGTGTTAGGCCTGCATCCTTCTGTGTTGCCTGCTTTACTGTTTCCTGCTGGAAAATCAGTGAGCGCACAAGGTGTATTCTCAAGCACAAAGAAAGTTCACCAGGCTGTGAAGCATGTTTCATCACAGGTTTTGCTGAAGCGAGAACAATTTTCAGAGTCCTAGTATGTGTGAGGTGGACGAGTGACTACATCAGAGAGGCTGTGAAAAGGTCTGTAGAAAGGAGAAATAAGAACTAAATATATCAGCTCCACGCTCACCTTTTTTTCTTTCATTTGACAAGGCGGATGGGAGAGGAATGTGGTTGAGGACACAATGTACTTTTTAAGTGCTGTGTTTCTTGAAATACATCAAAGAGCCTGAGAAAAAGCAGAAAACTCCAAATAGACTTCAAGAGAGTCTTTTTTCCCCCTTATTAAAAACATCGGCATCTATAAAGGAAATAAAAGAACTGCATCAGACCTAAACGAGTTCAGAAAAGTGCCAGAAGAGCTGACAGATAAATGAACAATCTGCCGGTATTTTATTTTGTCCTTGTCTTTTTGGAAAAACAAAAGCAGGAAAACAGTCAACTTTATACCCATTCCTGGACAATGACCAAGTTCCATTCTCTTCTATTATTTATAGTGTGCAAAGAGTGTATTATATGCAATCAATAACACAATATGTGACTCCATTCAAATGACAGTCAGAAAAGATCTACTTCATATCAGGCTCTGGGTTGGGCTGGTGTGCAAACTACATCATGGGCAGCCCCGGGTGCTGGAGAGCATGATGAGACGTGTACCCAGTTAATACAGGACAAGAAAAGGACCAAGAAGCATGTTCTCTTCCAGAGCATATTCAATATTGCTTATTTAGATTATACTAGGCGGGCCAGACTGACCAACTGGAAGTCTAGTGAGTAGTTTTCCAAATTAGTTTCAGCAAGCAGAAGTTCTAGAAAGCAATTTAGTAGTTGAGATATATTTTAAAGTATTTTGCTTGATCTGATTTCTTGTATTAAAGAACTGCTATCTTAATATTGCCATAAATATGGAGGAAAGAAAGCAAGGCTTGAAGGCCGCTCCTCATCCCCAGCTGTACTGAGCTTACAAGGGAGAGCTATGTGAATGCAGGTGGAGACGTGAAAAGTTGATTGCTGTCCTGCTTCCCTCACACCTGATGTCTGATACGTGCAGAATCATAAAGACGGATTAGAGGGACCCTCATAATCTAATGCAGAGAGTCGTCACTGGCCCGCATTAACACCAGCATCAGGAAGGGGAGTTAGAGGTAGCATTTCAATACAAAATGCTTCAAGAAATTTCTCCATAGCTTCTGGTTCCTATCTAAAGTGCACATCAAGATTAGAGGTCCCTTGTTCCTACGCGTAATCGATTGCAGGTAGTGTGAGATTTTTCATTTACCCCAAGAATTACCAGAATTTTATGATAGGTATCTTACATTTGGCTGCTTTTCAAAGGTAAGCACAGTCTTATGGATACGTGGTATAGTTACATTCTCTTTAGTCTGTTCCCACGCACAAGATGCGATCTATTTGAGGGCAGACACTCAGCCCAGCCTCTCCCGCGATACATAAAAATACTGCCAACAAATAGCATTTGTTCCATGAATCAGAACATTTCGGGAATCACTTTTCATAAAATGTCATTTATTAGTTATAGAAGAAAAGGGAACACTCTCTCTATATATATACATATATATACACACATATAAACACGCATATATATACACATATATATATACACATATATATATACACATATACACACACACACATATATATATACACACACATATATATACACACATATATATA
The DNA here is from genome assembly GCA_004026905.1 of Hystrix cristata. Taxonomy (NCBI): domain Eukaryota; kingdom Metazoa; phylum Chordata; class Mammalia; order Rodentia; family Hystricidae; genus Hystrix; species Hystrix cristata. The sequence goes on along the minus strand of PVJO010023347.1, from coordinate 19,603 downwards.
TATCTCAACTTTGACTTGCTTGGTTGTTAGTAAGTTTCAAATAGTGCAGATTCCTTCATGGAGAATTTCTGCAAACCTTTACAACTTTGATTCAAATTGAAAAATTTTTATATTCAAACTAAAATTGTAAAAAGATTCTCTGTCATTTTTCAGTTACATAACAATTTAAAAATGATAACTGGTATAGAAAATTATTTCAAATGTGATCTTATTATATAATGTATGTGGGTGTGTACATGCATTTCATTTTTTCTAGTGTGTGTGAAAAGGTTGTGTTAGTTTGCCTGCCATCTTCTTACCTATTGTCAAAGGCTGTATTCTCTAACATAGTTATCTCTAGGCACACTCTTCCTTTGACCAGGGCTGAGTCCCTCACTGAAGCAGGTCAGTCAGATTCCGTGACCTGGAAAACTGATAGAGAGATACACTGAGGCAAGTCAGTCTTTGTTCTGCTCTTGAGATGGGAAACACTTAGGTCTGCTTTGCCATTTGTTTTCACTCAAACGGAAATGTCTGGACACCTATCAGTTAAGAGTAATCAAACATGGGTTGATCAGCGTTGAGGAAGTAGCTGGTTTCAGAATGGTTTGCTGGTATTTGGAGCTAGATCCTCATGAAACCTGGCTTCCTCTCTAACCTAGAGTTTCTTGACACCACGTATTCAGTCAATAATCAAGCAATTTTTCTTAATTTGAGATGTATTGAATTGTTGCATTGCCTTCATAGCAATCTTCCAAATTGAATTCAATAATTTCAGAAATATTGATTGAGAGCCAACTCTGTGTTCTATATTGTGGTAAATTCTAGGTGTAATAAAGAAAACATGCCATCAGGGAATTCATTTTGTAGTAGAAAAAGTATACATTTAAACAGAATTCAGTGTATATGGTGAGTCAGACATGACATAAAATCTAGGCAAATAGCAGAGTCCCTGTTTAAAAACTGAGCTGCAGAAGAAAAATAATGGTGTTTCAAGAAGAATATAGATGTTAGGTGTGGAAAAAACTGCCAGGGTTAATTGGCCAACGAAGGAAAGAAGAGTAATGTAGACTGGAGGAATTACAGGGGCAAGGACCTTGAGATGTAAAGTCCTGGATTCACTCAGTCATTCAGCCAGATTTGTACAGCACGTAGAGTAGGTCGGCCACTGTTCTAGATGTTTTGCCAAAACAAGAGCACAAGAAAAGAGAATATATTCTTTCATGATACTGTATCCAGTTTTAGAGAAATATATATGTGTGTGTGTGTGTATACAAATTTTATTAGTATCTCACATATCAATATTATATATAATAAAATACTACAATAAATATAATAAAGTGAATGAATAAAACATAATATAGCATAGTAGTTCTTAAACTTCTGCATGCTTCAGAATCAGCAGAAAAGCTTGTTAGAAATAAACATGGCTGGCCTCCAATCTCTGCATTTCTGATTCAGTACACAGGACCTGAAGGCTGAGGATTTTCATTTCTAAAAAATTCTCAAGTGAAGCTACTGCTGCTTTTGAGAACCATGGGCAGCCGATTTGATCGCAGCAAGTGTCCTGGAGGTAATAAATCTGAAGGCTAGAAGGGGTTTGCAGTATTTGATTGTATTGGCAGGCAGAGTTCCTCTGAGAAGGGCTGCTGGGACCCAGGTATATGCACAGTGTCTAGTGAAAGATCACTCCAGGAATTTCATATGTAAGAGATGGGAAGTCTATGTTTGGATTGAGCAGTGATCTGACATTATCTGGCATGACTTCCTCCCTTGAAAAAGAATTACTCTACCTGGCTCATTAAGAGTATGTGGAAGTGAAAGGAGGCAGAGAGAGGAGAGCAGTAAGGAGGCTGTTTTAATAACAGCGTTGGCAAAAATGATGAAGCTTTTCATCAGAGGGATAGCTGAGTTCATCCTATGTGGAAAGCATGATGATTTACATGTAGCAAGATAAATAAAAGAGGAAGCATCAGATTAAAAGTTACTGAGTATGGGATTAGAAATAAAGAAAAAAAGAGAACATTCAGAATTATTTCTAGAATTTTGGATGGACTTACCTTGAAGTGAGATTGGAAAGACTGTGAAAACAGAGAGGTTTTATAGAGGAATTCAGGGATTCAGTTTTCACATGTTCACTTTGGAATACTTCTTGCAAACTCAGGGATGGATGGAGAGTAGAACATTATATTTAAGTATCTACAGCTCAGGATAGAAACCCAAGCTAAAGGTATAAATTTGAGAGTCACCACTATGTTTATTTGTCTGTTGACAAACAAAAGAGATGTTCTAAGAACTAAGGTCCAGGGTGACGAGACGGTAAGGAGCTAGGGCAACACGGGCAACACGTAAAGGACCCCAGCTAGAGCTAGTGAACAAGGGAGGGTCCAGGAGCACGTGTTGTGCTAGAAGCCGTAGGAAGAAAGTTTCTCAATGCAGAAAGCCTGAGCAGTAAAAAATAGGCAGGCATATGTACAGTATAAGGAAAATTGAAAAACAAAAATTGTTATGATTGGCAGAATTGGGTTTGGAGTTAATGTGGGAAAAAAGGAAGGAAACTCTTCTGTTTTATCTTTTGCCTGCACAATTGGTCCCAGGTACTACCTCCCGAAGAGAAAGCAGCCACTGATTTAGAGATGAAACCAAGGAGTTTCTCAGTGTTTCCCTTTTGAAACCATCTGTCTGTTCTGATGAGGCTAAAACTCTTTAGCTCTGTGAATATAATTTATTTAATCCCCAGAAAGAATATAACGCTTTGAATACAGGTGCTAAACACAACTACAGGAAATAGCTTATTTTCTGAGATAAGTGGAATAATTATAGGCATTTTTTTTACATCTAAAAAGCAGGTTCCATCACCGATACTTGAAAACAACAATGTACTTGGCTTTTTAAAAATGAAAATAATGACACACTTTGAAGCAGACCTCAAAATTATCTGTCTTTAATAGAAAGTCATTATGTAGTTTCACATAATGCTAGAGCAAATGCTGACTGACATTTCCAACTGGGAAAAGTTAAATAGTATCCTATCAACTGGCAAATAGCAAGTGATTCTTGGTGATGAAAATAATTATGACATATTATCTGTAATGTATGCATCTTTAGAGGAAGGTGATTTACTTGGGATCTAAAACAGAAAAGGAACATTTGGGGATGCAAATAGCTCTCATCTAAGATGACTATTTATGCTGGAACATTAAGTTTCCATTTGTGGTGAATGGGAAAGCAGATGGCTAAAGAAAAATATTTTGTCAAGTTTGTAACATAAGCTACCTAGTTTCAGGAAAAAACATCTTTCTCATCATTGGAAGTAGTAAATAGTGAGAAATAAACATAAATACACTGATTTTTCTGGGATAAAGTCAGTCTTTAGGTTTTGAGCATCTATTAATTTAAATTTCTTTCCACAGTCATCTGATCAATAATGCATACATTCAACAGGTAGTTGTTAAGGTTCTCTTACATTCAGGTCCTCTTTTTCTTGCTACAGGATACAGAAAGCAACTGGACATAAATTCTGACTTCCCAGTTCTAATTATATGGTAGTAAAATTTAGGTAGGTACTTAAATTCATTGAGCACCAAATATTTATTAATTTCTTACAATATTTGCTGGAAAAATCATATAAATAATAAATGGAGGTACAAAAATGAATTAGATAATTCTAAATTAATATGTAAATGGTGGTTAATATTAATATTTAATAGTGGCTTCTGCTTTTGAAAAAATGAATGGACAATATAAAAATCCATTACTTTCTCTTTTATATGTTTATGTGTTAAATTTTAACAAAGTGTATGAATTATTTTATTACTTTTATCATCATCATTAATGTTAATAATGGCCCTTATTTGTTCTGTGCTTTTGATATGTTAGTCCTTATATGCATTTCTTTTTTAAAGTCATAATAACTCTTGATTAAAGTACTTATCATAATCTCAGTTAATAAATATGGAAACTGAAGCATGGGGAAGCTAATTACCTTGCCAAAGATTTCATCCACTGGAAAAATAACATTTAGCCCTCCTATTTGGTTTCAATACTTTCTTTATCTTCTACTATATGCATGACCAAAATAGGTATAAGTAGGCTGCAAGTTCAAGTTTTATGGAAGAGATAGGACTTCTGTTAGAGTGCCTTCAATTGTGGATGGTATTTCAACAGGATATTTTACGAAATGCAAGACACTAATAGAATTTGTTGGAATGTAGAAATATTGAATGAGATATTTGTGGACATTAAAAACTTGTGAGCCTGATTATGAAAAGCTCCAAATGTCAGGTAGAGGAAACAGTTTCAAGATTTAATGTGAATGTGAATTCCTTATAGATACTGCTAAATTCATATTAGGATACCATAATTCAAAGCGGAACGCTACAGTCTGTATTTATTTCAAACATAGCAATGATCCCTTTGGTACTAGTTGAGAACATCGGAGTTTCTCTGATGACAAAGAGAGAGAATATAAATAATGCAAATATGAATATATCAAGAAATACATAGCAATAGTGTGGTAGGGGTTGGGGATTTAGCTCAAATGCTAGAGTGCTCGTCTAGCTAGAAATAGTGCAGTACTCAACGTGTGACACTTTGTCCTCTAAAGGACATTTGGCAGTATCCAGAGACATTTTTGATTGTCACAACTGTGGGGTAAGAGTGGACATTGCCATCCAGTGGGTGAAGGTCAACAGTCCTTCTAGAGGCCACGGATAGTGCTAACTTTGTCCAAGTGCAGGCAACAGCTACACCTCACAGAGAAAAGTATTTAAAGACGTTGGTAATGTTCAGAATTCTTGCACTAAAATCATAAATTTGCAGAAAGAAGATACATTTTGTCCTTCAGCATGGGGAGGATTATAGAACTAGAGAAGGACAAAATATTTTGTAACTCTTAATGTATATCGAAGTACTACAGAAACTCTAATGTTCCTAACGGCATGATTCGAGATCGTCATCAAGAAGTAAGTTGCACACATTTGTTACAAACACAGAATATCCACTTTCCTTCTTTTAACTGGTATTTTTTCAATCGCTGTCACTTTCTTTACATTCTCTTAAAATAATGAGAGAATTACCTGTGTTATTTTAAAATCTATCCCTTCAACAACAGATTATCTTGGAAGGCATTTTCCTGGAAATTGATCCTTTCTAACTTTTCATAATATTCTAACTTACTAAACCTAGGGTATAAGCTGTTTATTGTATTTTGTATTTTAATACAATGCATGTAGATATAAAAGCACTCTCCTCACATCTATGAAACACTAAAACAAAATTTCATGATAATGAATTAGACAGTAATTATAGTGAATATGCTGTATACCGCAACCTTGCTAAAATGTTACTCAAAGTATGAGTTGTAGGGAAAAAAAAACTCTTACAAAAAGGAAACAAACAGACAATAGCACAAAACTTTCTTTTCAATAACTAAGAGAAACTAATAGTATCAATGAAATAAATTAGCACATTAGCATGTACATATATTTAAATATTTTTGAAAAAATGAAATAGAGAATTTTGGGAATTGTTTGACTCTCCCCTATTTCCTATTTCTCTATTCTCTCTCTCTCTCTCTCTCTCTCTCTCTCTCTCTCCATCTTTCTCTCCATATACATACACACACACACACACACACACACACACACACACATATATATCATATAAGAGAAAGCATGTGATATGTAAGCTTCTATGTCTGATTTGCTTCACTTAACATTATGTTCTCAAGTTGCACCCATTTGCTTACCTCAAGTTTATCTTTCTTTATGGCAAATGAGTACTCTATTGTGTATAAACACCCCATTTTCATTATACATTCATCTGTGCATTGACACTTAAGTGTTCCCAAGATCTAGCTATCACAAATCATGCTGTTATCATCATGGGTAGGCATGTATCCCTGTAATATGATGACTTTAACTCTTTTGGTAAGATACCTAGAAGGAGAATAACCTGATGAAATGGAATTCCTATTTTTAGATTTGAGAAATCTCCACACTGATTTCCATAGTGGTTGTACTGTTTAAATTCTCGCCAACAGTATAAAAGAGTTCTTTTTTGCCATCATTTGTTTTTCTTACATTTTTGATGATAGCCCTTCTTTATGGGTTAAGATGGTATCTTAATGTAGTTTTAATTCGTGTTTGTCTTGTGGACAGTGATGAACATTTATTCATTGATGTATTGACCATCTCTGCTTCTTCTGAGAAATATCTGTCCATTTTTCTTTGCCCATTTTTTAAATTGGGTCTTTTATTATTTTTTTGAGTTCTTTAAATATTCTAGATGTTAGTCCTTTGTCTGAGGAGCAGCTGCCAGAATGTCTTCCCACTGTCACTTCTCTTTTTTGTTGGTTGTCAGTTTTCTGTGACGTGCAGAAGCATTTTAATTTGATTCTATCCTATTTACTGATTTTCACTATTATTTCTTGTGCCATTGATGTTCACTTCAGAAAGTCCTTACCTGTACCTATGTCTTCAAGTGTTTTACCTATTTTGTCTTCTAGCAGATTAAGTATTTATCTTTGAACATTTAGATCTTTGATCCATTTTGATTTTACTTTAGTACCTGGTGAGATGCAAGGGTCCACACTCACTCTTCCTCATATGGATATTCAATCTTCAAAGCACCATTTATGAAAGAGGCTACTGAGCCACATTTCTGTTCTTGTGCCAATACTATATTTTGTTTTTTATCATTCTAGCTTTGTAATATAAATTCAAATTTGGGATTGTGGTGCCTCCTGCTTTATTCTTGTTAGCTAGAATTGCTTTAGCTATTCTGAATTCTTCTGGTTCCTTACCAATTTTTCAATTCTTTTCTTTAGGTCTGCGAGGAATGCTGTTGGTATGTTGACTGGGATTGGGTTCAGCATATGTATCAGTTTTGGAAGTACAGCCATTTGACTATATTAGTACTACTTATCCAGAAATATGAGATATATCCATTTTCTGATGTCTTCTTCAATCTTCTTTTGCAGAATGATATAATTTTTGTTGTAGAGATCTTTTACTTTTTCTGATTTGGTTAATTCATTCATAAGTATTTAATTTTTCTTGATGTTATTGTGGATGGGATTGTTTTCCTGATTTCTTTCTCTGAAAGTTTATCATTCATATATAGGAATACTATTAATTTTTTTGTTTAATTTGAAGCTTGCTCCCTGGAGGAGTTTGATTATTAATTCTAGGAGTCTTTTGGTGGAACTTTGTGGGTCTTGGAGGTATAGAATCATGACACCTGCAAATACAGATTTTTAAAATTTTTGTTCTTTCCTACACATATTCCTTTTATTTCTTTCTCTTGCTTGATTGTTCTAGCTAACGTTTCTAGGTCTGTTTAAACAAGTGCGATGATAGTGGACAAATTTGACTTATTCCTGATTTTAGAAGGAAAGCTTTCAGTGTTTCCCCATTCAATACGATGTTGGCAGTAGGTTGGTTATTATGACTTTTATTAGATGGCAATATGGTCTTTCTGCACCTATTTTCTGCTGCTGGATCTTGTCAAAGGCTTTTTCTGCCTCTATTGAGATGATCGTGTGATTTTGGTCCTTGTTTCTGTTTATGTAATAAATTACATTTGTTGATTGACCTATATTGAACCATCCCTGTATCCTTGGCATGAAGTTTATTTGCATGGTGTATGATCTTTTTTATGTTTTGTTGCATTTTGTTTGTCAGTGTCTTGTTGAGGATTTTTGCCTCTATATTTGCTAGAGAGATTGGCCTGTAGTTCTGTTTTTGCATTGGATCTGTTTCTATATGTACAGTTCTGATTAGTATGACTTAGTCTGAAGTTGGCTGGGGAAGTTTATTGTATTCCTTGAATAAAATGGCACTGGTGTAGATGTGGCTGTCTCCCTCCTCCTTTCTGTATCAAAATGATGCCTAGAAATTCTGCAGAAACCTTCCTGCTATGTGGGAGAGACTTTTTATTTCCATTACCAAGCCACTGAACAGAAATTAATCTACTTGAAAGAATGCTTATTACATAAGAAAAAATAAATCTCTATTCACTTAACGCACTATAAACATGTTTTCTATTTTTTTTTCTTTGCAGCAGAAAACAATTTAACTGATGTATTTTTCCTCTCCATCTCTACAGAGTCCACAGCCTATCAGTTTTCACCTAACTCTACACAATTTTCAATCATTCTCTCTTTAGCCTCCCTTTCATAAACCTTTAAACTCATGCTATTTTCTTCTGTCCCTTCACTAAACCTGGCAATCCAAACATTATGTATATATGAAAGAAATACTTTTCTGTATAGTGAGTAAAGTTTATAGCAGAATTCCACCTTTGTGACATTTTGACAAGCTGGAAAATTAAGAGCTTAATGGTTTCTTATTTTGTTTTCCTTGGTTTTTCTTTTAAAGTGATAATAAGCTTATTCAAATTTCTATGTCTTTACCCTTCAGCTTTAAACTCTACATAGTAACAGATTGATCATTTCATATAAACAAACCATAAAATATGTCTTTTCTTTTTTTTATTATGAGATGAACATTTACAAAATATCTGCAACCTCCAAAGTACATTTTCAAATGCCATACGTGGAGTTGATCAAATACTTCCTTTTAAAAATACCTATAAAAATTGTGGTATTGTGAAGAAAATGATAAAGTTTGAGTTCCTCTAATTTGAAATCTATTGTCAAATTCACGTTTCTAAAATCTTTCTTCTCCACCTTCTTTAGGACATCTTAAAATTACACAACAACACTTAGATTATTGGTAAAGCATTTTTGAATGCAATTGGTAAATTTGAAACAAACTCTCAGATCCGATAACAAACCAAGCTCCCGAGTGAAGAAGCTCATGGATTCAGGAATTGTGCAGACTCTCAAAGATGCTGATCATCTCACAGATGTTGCCCAGGGAACAGAACTGGTGCCACTTTTCCACTTGTGGCACCTCACAAAATTAATAAATTACAGTTATTTTCCTTTTTTCCATACAGGAAGCAAAAACGATCCCTGGACTCTGTCCAAAGATAAGCGGGCAATAATTCTCTCCCAGCTGTCTTTTTTTCTAGTTAAGAGCATTGGAAAAAAATCCAGACATTATATTGTTTTCAGTATTGGTGATCAGACTAGCAGGAAAAGTTAATTGGTGTGCTCCTTTTGCTCTCAGTCAGAGTGGTATGATAATGGTTATCCACGCATATTTAATCTTAGGTGAACTTTAAAATGAATATGAAGTAAAAGTCATGATCAGTTCCTAAAAGAGTGAGGATGTAGCTCCATGGTAGATCTTACAATTCATGAAATCATATGTTCAATGCCTAGAAGAGCAACAGCAATATTCTAGAAAATGTAGTAAGTGTGTCTATGCATAGCTTCTTTCATCTCTAAAAATGAGGGAAAAACAGAACATAGGTACTAAGACTACTGATTCCACTTAAATACAATTTAAGCACAGACAAGACAAAAGATGCTGCCTTTATTTTTTTTCCTACTTTGTTTACTTATTTCAAATTCTCATAATATTAGTATTCTACACTGAGCTTCACTTATTGTTTCAGAACAATTATACTAATCAAAAACTATTCTTAGTATCTATACCAGTGATTACACGTTGCTCTTTTAAGTGCTTGGTCTTAGCCAAGTAGATTTCCATAGATATAGTTATTTATGTCCTTAAATTCTCAAAGGGTAAATGAAGAAAGAGCTTTCATTTGCTTTTATTTGCTTAGTAGAACATGTGTCCTATGGTGACTCTAAAAGACGTTCTTCTATCTGGACTTTTCTATTCTTTATCTGCTGGAGAACTCCAAACTGTATCTTAAAGGAGGTGAAACTGATAAGTATTACTCTTTCTTTCTTTTTAAGAAAAACCTTGACTTGCTATGTTCCAGATCTATAAGGAATGGCACAGATACCATGAAACTCTTTGTTCATCACTATTACAAACTCAGCCTCCATCCATTTGATTTGATCACATGAATTTCATCAAGTAGTCTCATTAGGCATTTGGTTACAAACACCAATGCGTGACACCTGTAGCACACATGATGTGATAGGAAAATATAGAGGACGTTTTAATGAAAAAATTATTTCAGTAAAAAGCACAATGCCATTAGGACCCCTCAAAATACTCCTGAGCTCTTAGAACAGAGATATTCCATCATTCATCAAACATTCTGAGGCAGTTCTGGAGTTCTTCTTTTATGTGTGATTTTAGTTGTGTTGCTCTGGTTGCTTCAGTGTCCTGAATTGAGTCAAAACATTCAAAATCCATGATCATTTTGATTTTGACAAAGAGGCAGAAGTTACATGGTGCCATGTCTGGTGAAGAACGAATGAGGACATACCATAAAGTCTTTCTGTGATACGGCACTTGGTAGAGGTATTTATCATAATTTTTACCACACTTCATAAAGACACTAATGAAAGAAGACTTCTAGAATTGCTTCAGAAAGTGGTGAGAACAATGAGATAAGGCTTTTTAATGAAGTCCTCCTGACCTACCTAAAAATGAGATCTGCCAAAAAGGAACACACTTTCCTTCTATTCTCTCCTTGTTCTTTCATTAACCAAGGAAGATTAAATTTATATCACAGGAGACCAAAAATCAAAGTCACACTCAGAGCTCAGGTAAACTTTAACTATGGATTGTACTCTTGGGGTCCATTCCTTTTCCTTGAAAGTAATTTGTTCTTTCACTAAAGTTGTCCGTATCCATCACTTCTGTCTTCCCTAGGAAGAAAGTGTTTAAGCCTCGATCATCTGGAACTTTGAGATTCTTGTTATATATGATCCCCACCAACAAATTAATTCATTTAATTCTGTAATCTGCAGCTGTCCTTGAATTTTACAGAGAGAACCTACTGAAACTTTAGGGGATAGAATGAAAGTTTTTTTGCCCTAAAAGTAGATTATTTTCTTTTAAATCACAAGATAATTAAATAATAAATCAAATAAAGCTATCTAAGTACAACTAAAATATTTGGCAATAATGCACGCATATTCACAATCTTCACTGCATAATAATATGGAAATAAAATCTGACAAGATCATTTGTAAGTACCTCATGAAGAACTATGCTAGCAGTATGCAAGGATTTTCACATGGACAAAATATGAAGAAAGAAAACCTGTGCTAATTCCTACCCAAATAGAATCTATGATGCTAAAATTAGTGTCCAGAAGAGTGGAGATGATGTGAGAACTATGAATTCACTAACAAGTGGATATCTAGAGAAAGAAGTCAAGAACCATTAGCAAACTGAAAGAGATTAATGTGATGAGACATAAACAATATGATGAGGAGTCAAGTCTTGTTTAAAATATTAAGAGGATATTTGTATTATCAATGCTGGACATTTGAATTAATAATAGTAGTGTAGATGTTGGAGCCTCTGCGTTTGAAAACAAAAAATGACACAATTACACAGAAGATGATACAAATTTATGCTAGGAAATTAGCGTAAATGAAATTTACCATGATAGTAAGTACAAGAGCATGATTTTAGGAAATGGTGTCTCACATTTCATAAATGCAAGATCACTTTTTGTCTTTTACAAAGAGTAACTGAGTACATGATGTAAAACCTGAGGCATCTTCCCCTGGCTCATGGAGCTAACTAACCATCATCCTTATTGAACCAGAGTTTTTGTCCTGTTGCGGTTAACAAGGAATTGAACTTGTTTTTTTAAATAATTGAAATTGTTTCACTTCCCTTTTCTATTTTGAGTAATAATTCAATTTCAATACTTATAATTATAGTTGTTCTTTTAATTTGGACTTCCTACATGTTTTTGTAGAAAAATACTCAATACATTGTGTGTTACTTCTTGCCTAATATTTTTAATTACAAAATATGTAAATATGTAGTACACCCACAATTTTAATTTTATTTTTATTTTAAATTCTTCTACATACTCCACTTATTAAAGCATTAAAGTTGATGAGAAGTTCAAACTGAGCTTTGCTATTTTTCATTCTTCACAACATTCATACCATAATCTTGTGACTAATATAGTAAAGAATATCAAGAAAGGATGGCAGATTTGGGGCTTCACTGCAGAAGTATTAGTCTTCATTAAAAATTTTCATTTTATTTAGCCCATTTAAATTTGCAAAACAACTTAGCAATCAGGACTTTCAAGAATTTTCTAGTCTCAGGATACAGTACTATATTCAAGCGTAGCTCATTTTTCTAACACTCAAGATATCTCTACTGCCCTTTTGTTCTTCAATTCAGGGAATATCCAACTTTCTAAGTCAATACATCTTGTTTTAACCAGGTGAGTGGTGCACACTTGTTATCCCAGCATTGTGGGTGGCTGAGTAAGAAAGGTAACAAATTCAAGCCCAGCTTGGATGACATAGTGAGAACTTGTCTCAAAGGCATTTTTTAAAAGGGGCATATAGCTTACTATGAAAACCTTGGGTTCAAATATATATTACTTTTTCCTTCACATATGTTGTCTTTCCAAGGAGCAGAGAAACTGTTAAACAAAAGAAAACAATAAAAACAGACAAAAACCTACATAGAATATTTGTTTACAGTGGGCGTATCTCAAACTGTCAGTTTCAATTTCTGTCTGTCTGTCTCTCCCTCTCTGCCTCCCTCTGTCCCTCCATCCCTTCCTCCCTCCTGCATTAATATAAGGTCAGTTCCTCTATGTCTATAATGATGGAAACTCTTTATTGTAAGAAACAAAACATTTCATAATCTATAGTGACATTGAGAGGCAGTAAGAGATTGCTTTTCATCCATTAGCAACTCATGAAGATGTTTATGTGAAGAAGTAAAAAATATTAACACAAAAAATAAAGTACAGTTCTATGTAACGCTTGTTGTTACATAGGAAGAGGTGTGTATATGTAAACATGTGCAGGTGTGTGTGTGTGAGAAAGAGAGAGAGAGAATGGAGAGAAGGGACAAGTCACTTTTTGAAGAAAAAAATCATTATTTTGTTCTGGAATTAAAAAGAATCGTAATATTTTTACTTCCTTTGAGCAACAAATCTATCTTCTTTTGTACACTAAAAATGTTACACAATTCAACAATATTTCCTGTTTCTCATAATCTTATCTTTATTTTGCTCTAGTTTTTTAGAATTAGATTCTTTAGCAAATAAGATAGACTACATAATCAAATAAACGTGAACTTAAATTCTAGCGGACCTTTGCAGTACTAAAGGGCATTTTAGTAATTTCTTTCTTTGTTCATTGTTTTCACATTTTCAACATAGAGGTTATAATCAGTACATAAGATTGTTGTGAGAATTCTTGAATAAATATAAACATGAACTGTTGGAAATGCTTAAGGGTGTAAATTTTACCCACTTCCTAGTAACCCATGTATGATAGTAGTTTCACCCCAATTTTGTTTATACGCATGTGTATTTTTAAGTTACTCATACAATTCAACTATCTCAATTCAGTTTTTCAATGTTCATTTCTAGGTAAAGTTATTTTAGGTGTGTAGGAAAAATGAAATGGAGTATAATAGAATAAAGGCAAAGAACAAAAATTTTCCTCTTTCTCTGCTTGTAGGAAGTATTAAGCACTAATTATTATCATCATATGAAGGCCCAAAAGACCCAGAATATCAAAAGCCATGCTAGGTAAAACAATCAGAGCAAATGGCATGGCAATCATGGATTGTAAATTACACTACAAAACTACAGTGATAAAAACAGCTTGATACTGGGACAAAAACTGATATTGGATCAATGCAACCGAGTAGAGGATGCAGAACAACCACAGGTAGCTTAAGTATCTGATCTTTGACAAAAAGGCCAAAAACATACACTGGACAAAAGATAGACTCTTTAACAAATAGTGCTGGAAAGCCTGGCTATTGACAGGTGGAAGATTGACTCCAGACACATCTCTCTCACCATTATTAAAGTAAAATCAAAATGGACAAAGATCTAAATGGTAAAATAGAAGCAATGTGGTAGAAGACAAATTAGGTAGAACTCTTGAATCCATAGGCATAAGCAGAATGAACAGAATCCCAATTGGATAACAACATCAAGAATCAACAAATGGAATTGTGTTAAATTTACTAAGCTTCTGTAGAGCAAAGGAAACAACCAACAGAGTGAAGAGACAGCCTACAAAAGGGAAAAACAATTCCGGCTATTCCTTGGACAGAGGACTTATATCAAGAATATATAAAGGATTCAAAAGAATTCAGTGCCCCCAAACCAACAGACCCAATAAAAAAATGTTACCTGTATTAGTAGACCATTCAGAAGATATAAAAATGGCCAATAAATACATGAAAAAAAGGCCAAATATCTCTTGTCTTTAGAGGAATGCAATAACACTGGTTTATTCTAGAAGAATAGCAATCATCAAGAAATAAAATACTTTTGTAAATAGGGAGGGAGGAGGGGGTGAAGGGAGGGGAACGGGAAAAAAAGAAGCAACAAGATATATCATGTACAGGTACAAATCCCCTATGATGAATGTTATCACTATGTACATCTAAAATGTACCATTAAAATAAATTTTTTTTAAAAAGAAATAAAATAATTGCAAATGCTGGTGAAGCTGCTTAAAAAAACAATCAAACAAAAAAAACCCAAAACCAAACAAACAAAAACAAAACTCATACACTGTTGGAAGGGATGTAAACTTGTACAATCAGTATGCTGTATGGAGATTCCTCAAAAATCTAAAATCGAAATTCCATTTGAACTAGCTTTTCCGCTGCTAGATATCTTCAGAAAGAACTAAAGACCTCATATTACAACAATACATACATACCCACGTTGACAGCGGCACGTTCCATAACAGCTTAATCTTGGAAGCAGCCTATACGTCCATCGGCAGATGAATAGACGAAGGAAATTTGACGTTTACACAGAGTGAAATACTAACCTCTCATAAATAAGAGTAAATTTGAGTTATTTTTAGGAAAATGGCTTCACTTTGGAGCTGTAATTTTCTGTGAAATGAATCACATATAAGTGGTCAAATATTGCACGGTTTCTTTTAAATGAGAAATCCAAAGTATAAAAATTTAAACAGCAAAATAAATGATAGACAGTAAGATATAAGGATATAGATCTTTTTCAAATGTTAAGGACAGAAAAGATGGAGGGAAGGAAAAAGTAGTAGGATATCTTATATGCATATAACAACTCACCATGACGAATGTAATTGTTATTTACTGAAAATATGTACTAATAAAAATAAATTATTTTAAAAAGAAATTACAGGTATATAGAAATCCCTGTAAATTAAATATTCTCATTAAAGGCCTCAGCTCATGTTAATGATTTTTTTTTTTTTTTTTTTTTTTTGTGGTGGCAGGGATCGAACTCAGGGCCTTGTGTTTGCAAGGCAAGCACTCTAATCACTGAGCTAAATCCCCAGCCCCCATGTTAATGATTTTGAACAATGACTAAGTCATCATCCATTGAGTTTAAAACCTTTCATGCAAATAAGTACCATCTTCGAGCAAGATGAAGGATAAGATTTTTAATTTGCAGAACATTTCTTAGAAAAAAATAATTTTTTTCACTACTGGCGATTGGACTCCAGTCCTTCCCACTAAGTTATATCCTTGTTCTCTGCTCCCTGCCCCCTCTTTTTTTTTTTTTTTTAATTTTTAAATTATAAGACAGGTTTTCTTTGTGTCCCTAAGTTGCCCTGGCTCAATTCGAACTTGCAATCCTCCTACCTCAGTTTCCCAGGATTCTTGGATTAAAGACATGTGCCACCACACCTGGCTAACTTTTGGAAATTTGACTTAGTTCAAATTCAGTCTTTACATCATAAGATTTATTAATTTCAATTAAGTGTAATTGGAGTGACGGCTCCATGGAAATATCAGTGCACTTACAGCCCCTGTGTTTTATGCTTAGGAATGTTGGAAGTAGTAGCCTCTATATTATATATATTTTGTGATTAAAAAAAAAAAAACAGAGATGGGCAACAGAACATATTTAACACATTTTGGGAAGTCAGAAAATATTGCTTTCTAAAAAATGAATTGTTTTTTGAAAAAATCATTACTTGTGTGTTCTCTTTTTTCTTTTCCTTTTAAAATGGTGAGACTCATAATGACCAAAAACATTTGAAAAAATGTAAAACAAATTACACTAAAAAGTATAAAGTAAAATTTTCATAGAACAAACCTCTAGAACATCTTTTGAAAGTGGAACTCATACAAACAGTATTTTCTAACCATATTAAGAAGAAATTCAAACACAAAAACAAGAAAACTCTAAAACAAAATTAGGTGGTATACTTCTAAATAAAATTTGGTTGAAAATGCAGGTTCAGTGGAAAGAATAAACTATATTCAGGCTGAAGGAGGTTAAAGATACTTTAAAATATTTGTGATACGGTTAAATTAAAGCTGAGAAAAATATATTTTACTAATTTCTTATACGTGGGAAAGATTTCAACAAATAATCTAAATCTTTACTCATGAAATTAGACAAAAAAGAACAAAACCAAACCAAAGCAAACGGAAGGCAGAAAATAACAAAGAGAAGGCAAGAAATCAATGCAACTAAAAATAATGAGTACAGAAAAAGAAAACCTAAGGACTTTAATAATTCATAATATTTTAAATCCCCTAACAAAGTTCAGAAAGATGATAGAAGAAAATCAAGGGACACCACTATAGGTTTTATAGTCACTAGAAACATAAGAAATACTAAAAACATTTTTTTGAGCTTGCACCCTTCGAGTTACATTCAGAAAGTCCTTGCCGACAACTATGTCTTCTAGAGTTTTACCTATTTTATCTTCCAGCAGATTGTTTCTGTTTTAACATTTAGGTCTTTGACCCATTTTGATTATAGTTCAGTACATGATGAAGCCAAAAACATACACTGGAGGAACCTCTTTAATAAATGGTGCTGGGAAAATTGGCTACCCCATATGTGATTTCTTACCAATGTATATGAATTTATAATATCAAAATAGAAATTTGAGTTAAAAATAAATCAAAATTAGTTGCTTGGTCTCCAAGCAGCATGGCAATATTTTTTGTCAAAGATAATATAGTCAGAGGATATTTGACTAAAAAGTGCACATATATGTATATATATATATATATAATATACATAATTTTTAACATACATGTCTGATTTAATTACTGCTATAAATATGGCATGTATCTCTATAATGATGTCTTCAGTACTTTTAGGGAGAGACCAAGAAGAGGACTATCTGGATCAAATAGAATTTTTAATTTTAATTGTTTGATACATAAATTAAATGAGATGTTTTTGTTAAATAAATGATAAATACTACTAACAATGTATATAAAAATACATCTGTATCTATGTCATTGCAATTCTCATCCTTTGAAGGTAAACAACAGAAATGACTTCATGATTATATACTAAAAGTCACATGCAAATTGGTAAAAATATTATTAGTCATAAAAACCGAAGTGAAAATAATCCAGTTGTTCATCCAGTGGTAGAATATATAAGTACGTAGTTGTATATTCAAATAATGAAGACAATATAGCAATAAGAATTAACTACAGGTGTGCCTTAATTGCCCATGAGGTTACAGCCCAATAAACCTTTTGTAATTTAGAAATATTAAGAGGAAAACACATTTTACGTACATTAACTATCAAACAATATAGGTTAGCGTATCCTAAATTTAAATGGATTCACAGTGCTTACTTAGGCTACAGCTGTGCATAATCCTCTAACACAAAACATATTTTATAACAAAATGTTGAATAGCTCATATAATTTATTTAATAACTCTATGAAGTAAAAACAGAATAGTTGTATGGATATAGTTTGCATTATTATACAATATATATTATAAATTGAACAATTGTAGGTCAGAGGTTTCTATATTACTGTATCGAATAATGTAGATTGATTTCACATACTATTGAACTAAAGAAGAGACTCAGAAAAGGATGCAGTATGAGTCTGTTTATGTAGCGTGTGACAGGTAGAGAGATTAATCTCCCCAGTGATGGAGGTATAGTGGGTGTCTACGTCAGATTAGTGTCAAGGAGTGGGACTGCGGGGGCGTGCGAGGAGTGACAGGTATGCTAGCATTTTGTAACATGGTCGTTGGTGCTTAGATCTATCATTTTGTGATAGTTTACTCAAGAATACACACTGCTTTATGTATGTTATATGATAACAAGAAACAAAAACGAAGATATTTTTCTCTATGGTTAATATGCCTGCTAAAATTCTGTCATTTTTTAAAAATAAATTATTATATATGAAAAATGGTCTGATAGTAGTAGAGTAGCAAAAATATAAATCACTGAATCCGGTAACCACAGAAACGATAACGAAATAGCTTGCAGGAAAATTCAAAACAAGAACTGAAACAAAATTTTAACAGTTTAATTGAATTCAGGTGTTTTTTAGAAATTTTTTATATTTCATTTAAAAGAAATCTATTGTGTTATTAAAATGAACAGAACTACGTTACAGATTTGTCCATTTTTATTCATTTAGTTTCCCAGGTAGGTATGTGTGCTTTATCATTTTGTTTGTTCGTTTTGTTTCATTTGTTTTTTACTTAGTCTACATTCCTATTTTAAGGTTTTGATGAAGGACGGATGGGAGAGGTATTACCAGGTTCTAATTCACACAAGCAAATAATAGAATGGTGATTGAGGGCTGTGAGAAAATGTATTTGAGTAACACAAGAAAGGAAACTGGCTCTGCCACATGAATGAAATAGCTGCTGCCATCCGGCAGTTAGAGAGTCAAAAGGGGAGGGGTGCTTGGGAGTCAGGGGCAAGGAAGCAAGAGCGCCAGCTTGTGGCATCGTTTTCATTTATTCCATCTCAGCTCTCCTGAGAGTTTTCCTGATCCTGTGGGAAGAGGGCATTTAGATTTCGCGTTCAGGCTGATGTCGGGTCTAGGCCACCCCTTAGGTCATACCCACCTTCCCAGCCAGCTCAGGCCACGCCCTGCTCCTACCCCAGTTCCCATTAAAATACCGCTTCATTCTTTTCCCCTTCTGGAGGGTGGGGTTGGGTGAAACCCCACTTTATTAAAATTTGATCCTATGAAGAGATACACTTTTTTTTTGTCTATAAGCTGAATGAATACAGCCTAAATTATTTCATCCACGTTGTGGACAAAGATTTCCAGTAATATCTGCCCCAGGACACATTCCCTGTGGTGATAGTAATTGGAGAGCTCAGCTGTGGACGGTAATACCTTTCTTTTTACTATAATCCTTTCCACGTGGCATTCACACAAAGCGGAGGTTTCCCAGACAGCAACTCTGCCCAGACGAGTGCAGTTCGTGCCTCTCTCTTACAGGTCTGCTTCATCTTTTTCTTTGATCAAAAATCCTCCTGCTATCAGAATGCCTCAGGCAAGGTGAGTCTGAGAACCACCGTTGTTTTCCTAACACTTCTCAACTTCTTTTCTTCTTTTGAAGCTAAAACTTTCGCGCCTGGGAAGTGAGATACTTTTCTTTGACCTCTCTTTTTGGCCCTCTCTCATTTGCCCCAGCCATACAGCTAGTGAAATGTCACATTTAGTATCCTGAAGAGTGTCAACATTATTTTCTGCCATTTTCACACTTCCAAGCAAGACCGGCTTATGAAATGAGATGTGTCGATGTACGATAGCAGCATAGCGAAGTCCTAGAGGGGATCAGAAAGCACGGTGCCGCTGCTTTGTTCATGGG
>PVJO010023346.1:0-26278 GCA_004026905.1 Hystrix cristata | reverse complement strand
TCCCCACCCCCCCCTTCCATTTCCCCCTTTTCTTCTTTACAGCAGGTTTATTTACAATTTTTCCCTTTTCCCTTTCTTTCCCTTTTCCCTTCCTTCTTTACCCCCTCCTAACTTTCTAGTTCTCTTCTCTTTTGAATATTATCTTTCTTTTACCTAATATCTATTATGCCTCTTTGTCTTCATGTGCGCTTATGCTTTCTCATATGAGAGAAACAATTTGATGTGTACTCATGAGTGACTGAATTATTTCACTTAAGAGTATGTTCTCAAGGTTCATCCATTTACCTACAAATGACTCTAGTTTATCCTTTTTTATGGCAGAGTGGTATTGCATCGTGTAGAAAAACTACATCTTCTTTTGCATTCATTAGTTGCTGGGCATTTGGGTTGTTTCTAAGACTTAGCTATTACAAATTGTGTTGCTATGAACACGGTTGTTCATATATCTCTACAGTATGAGGTTTTCAATTCTTCTAGGAAGATACCAAGCAGAGGAATAGCTGGATCAAATGGAACCTCTAGATTTAGTTTTTTGAGGAGTCTCCATAATGATGTTTATAGGGGTTGCACTAGTCTACATTCCCACCAACAGTGGAGGAGGGTACCTTTTACCCGCAGCCCCACCAGCACTTGTTGTTGGTTGATTTCTTAATAATAGCTGTTCTTTCTGGAGTGAGATGGAATCTTAGTGTTGTTTTGATTTCCATCTCTCAAATGACCAGTGATGTTGAACATTTCCTCATATGTTTATTTGCCATTTTTATTTCTTTATTTGAGAAATGTTTATTCATTTCAGATGCCCATTTTTGAACTGGGTCTTTAAATTTGTGGGGTTTGATTTTTTTGAGTTCTTTATATATTCTGGATGTTAGACCTTTGTCTAAGGGACAGGTGGCAAAGATTTTTTTCCCAGTCTGTGGATTTTCTTCCTGCTCTATTAGATATTTCTTTTGCTGTGCAAAAGCCTTTTAGTAGATGAGGTCCCAAGCACTGATTCTTTGTATTATTTCCCGTGCAGTCTGTGTTCTGTTGATAAATTTTTTTCCTACCCCTATGTCTTCAAGAGTTCTTCCTATTCTATTCTCCACTAGATTTAGTGTTTCTGTTTTAATATTTAGATCTTTGACCTACTTCAATTTTAGTTTAGTACATGCTGAAAGACATATATCTAGTTTTAGTTTATGGCATGTGGCAAGCCAGTTTTTCCAGCACCATTTGTTCAAGAGGCTATCTTTCTTCCAGTGAGGGTGTTTGGCCCCTTTGTCGAAGGTGAGGTATTTAAGTATGTTTGCAGTTGTTTCTGCTTCTTCTAGTCTGTTCCATTGGTCCTCAGATCTTTTTGTGCAGGCCCATGCTGTTTTTGTCATAGTAGCTTTATAGTGTAGTTTCAGGTCAGGGATTGTGATGCCCCCTGCCTTGCCCATTGCTCAGGATTGTTTTTGCTATTTGTGGTTTCTTCTGGTTCCAGATAAATTTCGTGGCTGTTTTTTTCTAATTCTGTGAAGTATGTTAATGGTATTTTGATTGGAATTGCATTAAATCTGTATAGTAATTTAGGCAGTATGGCCATTTTCACTATGTTGGTTCTGCCTACCCAAGAACGTGGTGTATCTTTCCAGTTTTTGATATCCCTTTTGATCTCCTTTTTTAGAGTACTGTAGGTTTCAATGTAAAGGTCTTTTACTTGCTTTGTTAGATAGATTCCTAAGTATTTCAGTTTTTTTGGATGCAATTGTGAAAGGTATATCTTTTCTTATTTCTTTCTCAGTGAGTTTGTTATTTGTATACAGGAATGCTATTGACTTTTGGGCATTCACTTTGTATCCAGCTATGCCACTGAATTTAGTTATTAAATCTAGAAGTCTTTCGTTGGAATTTTTTGGGTCTTCAATGTAGAGTATCATGTCATTTGCAAATAGTGATAGTTTAACGTCTTCCTTTCCTATCTTTATCCTTTTTATTTCTTTCCCTTGCCTAATTGCTCTGGCTAATGTTGCTAGAACTGTATTGAATAATAGTGGTGACAGAGGAAATCCTTGCCTTGTTCTAGATTTTAGTGTGAAAGCTTCCAGTTTCTGATCATTTAGTGTGATGTTGGCTGTTGGATTGTCAGAGGTGGCTTTTATCAGATTGAGATATAGATCGTCAATTCCTAATGTCTGTAGAGTTTTTATCACAAATGGGTGTTGGATTTTGTCAAATGCTTTTTCCACATCTATTGAGATGATCATGTGATTTTTGTTTTTGACTCTGTTGATGTGGTGTATTACATGTATTGATTTGCATATGTTGAACTATCCCTGCATCCCTGGCATGAATCCTACTTGGTCGTCGTGTATAATCTTCTTGATAATTATTTGCATTCTGTTTGCCAATATCTTATTGAGAATTTTTCCATCTACGTTCATTAGAGAAATTGGTCAGTAGCTCTCTTTTTTGGTTGGATCCTTTTCTGGTTTTAGTATCAGGGTAATGCTTGCTTCCAGGAATGATTTTGGAAGTACTGCTTCCTTTTGAATTTCACTAAAGCATTTGAATAGTAGTGGTAGTAGCTCATCTCTGAATTTTCTGTAGAATTCAGCTGTGAAACCCTCAGGACCTGGGTTTTTCTTTGTAGGTAGGTTTTTAATTACCTCTTCAATTTCAATGGCTAGTATTAGGTTATTTAGTATTCTTATGTCTTCTCAATTCAGTTTTAGTAGTTCATATTTTTCTAAGAATCTGTCCATTTCTTCAGTGTTTTCCATCTTGTTTGAGTATAGGTTCTTGAAGTAGGTGCTGATGATTGTTTGGATTTTTGTAGGCTCGGTTGCGACTTCACCTCTTTCATTTTTTATTGAATGGATTTGTGTATTTTCTTTCCTTTTTTTTGATAAGAATGGCCAGGGGTTTGTCTATTTTATTTGCTCTTTCAAAGAACCAACTCTTTGACTCACTGATTCTTTGTATTGTTTTCTTCATCACAATTGCATTAATTTCAGCTACTGATCTTCATAATTTCCTCTCTCATATGAGTTTTGGGTTTGATTTGTTCTTTTTCTAGACATTTGAGGTTCAGGATTAAGTTATTTATTTGAGCTCATTCTGTTTTCTTGATGTGGGAGTTCAATGCAATGAATTTCCCTCGAAGTGCTGCTTTCATTGTATCCCATAGGTTCCAGTATGTTGTACTGTCATTATCATTTAAGTATATAAATTGCTTAATTTCTTTTTTAATTTCTTCTGTGACCCAGTTGCTGTTGAGGAGGATGTTATTTAGTCTCCATGTGTTTATGTTGTTTTTTTGGTTTCTGTTACCATTGAATTCCAGTTTCACTGCATTATTGTCCAATAGTATGCATGGGATAATTTTACTTCCCTTACATTTACTTAAACATGTTTTTTGAGCTAGTATGTGGTCTATTTTGGAGAACATCACACGTGCAGCTGAGAAGAATGTGTATTCTGCTGTTGTGAGGTGAAACACTCTGTAGACATCTGCTAAGTCCATTTGTTCACAGATTTGACTCAGTTCTGATATTTCTTTGTTAATTTTTTGTTTAGTTGATCTGTCTATTTGTGACAGTCGGGTATTGAAGTCTCCCATTATAGTTGTGTTAGTGTTTATTTGATCTTTCATGTTCCTTAATATTTGTTTTATGTACTTAGGCACACCAATGTTTGGTGCATAAATATTAATGATTGTTATTTCTTCCTCTTGGATTTTTCCCTTAAGAAGTATGTAATGACCTTCTTTGTCCTTCTTGATTAGTCTTGGTTTGAAGTTCAATTTGTCTGAGACTAGGATAGCTACCCCTGCTTTCTTCTGGGTTCCTGTTGCATGAAACACTGTTTTCCATCCTTTGATTTTCAGTCTATGGATTTCCTTTTGGGTTAAAGGTGTCTTCTGTATGCAGCATATTGATGGATCTTGCTTCTTGATCCATTCTGCTAGTCTGTTTCTTTTTATTGGTGGGTTGACACCATTTACATTGATGGTTACAGCTGTTATGTATTGACTTATCTTTGTCATAGATCTTTTCTGTTGTTGCTTCTGTGTTTCACCTGAGTTTAACTGCTTGTATTGCCAGGTGAATTCTTTTTATTAGTGTCCTTGTAATTATAGTTTCCTTTTTCCTTTTCTAGGATATCTTTCAAAATATTTTATAGAGGTGGTTTGGAGGTCATGAATTTCTTCAGTTGTTCATTGTTGTGGAAGTATCTTATTTCATTGTAGAATTTGAAAGATAGTTTGGCTGGGTACATCAATCTGGGTTGGAGATTGTTTTCGTTTAAGGCTTAAACTATTTTGCTCCAGGCTCTCCTTGATTTCAGGGTTTGTGTTGAAAAGTTTGCTGATATTCTGATGGGTTTACCTTTATAGGTGATTTGTTTTTTTCTCTAACAATTTTTGGTATTCCGTTCTTTTGTTGAATTTCTGGAATCTCGAGTATTATATGTCTTGGCATAGATTCATTTTGGTCATGAGTAATTGTGGTTCTATATTCCTCGCTTATCTGTATGTTAGATTCTCTTCTCATACTTGGGAAGTTTTCTGTCATTACTTCTGTAAATAATCTTTTTAGATCCTTTCCACTGTCTCCTGCTTTTTCATTAACTCCAATCACTCTTATATTCTTCTTTGCATCATCTTGCAGGTGTTGCAGTGATTTTTCATAGCCTCTAACTATTTTTAAGAGATCTTTCTTTTCATTGTCACTAATTGCTGACCTGTCTTCTAGGTCTGACATTCTTCCTTCACTTTTGCTCAATCAGCTTCATATACTTTCAAGAGAGTTTTTGATTTCTTGGATATCTGTTTGGATCTGTTTCACAAGTTCCATTTATTTATTGAGTTGAATGTTCAAGTTTTCCATCATTTTTCTAAGCTCCTCTTTTTTTTAAAATCTATGTCTACTCTGAATTCACTAAGCAGGTCTTTCATTATAATTGTCATCTCTTTTATAACTTGGGCAATTATTTCTAGTCTGATGTTCTCTATAGTCTTACCTATCTGTTTTTAACTTCTGCTGCTATTATTTCTGAAAGTTTGGTTGGGTGTCTTCTGATTTCCTCTATTTCATTGTCCTCTGGGCTTGTTCTGGGTGGGCTGGGGGTCTGAGGTTGTGCTTTGCTCCTGTGTCTTGTCATTTTATATATATATATATATGTATATATATATATGTGTGTGTGTGTATATATATATATGTATATATGTATATATTTCCCGCTTTTAGTTGGTGCTCCATGTTGATTTTATATTTTGTTTATGGGAGGTTACTTTAAACTAAGTAGCAATGCTTTCCTAAGAAAAGTCTGTTCTTAAGCTGTTTTCAAGGTATATGTGGTTCTTGATTTCTGTGTCCTTTATGTCCCCAGAACTTTCCTAAGTAGTATGGGTATGGTTGTCTTTACTTGGTATCGATGACTTGCAAAATGGAAGAAAAGGAAAAAGAAAAAAGAGAAAAAAAAATCATGCAACAAAGCCAGTGGTGTAGTCAATCCTAGATCTTTCCAATGTTACTGGATTTTGACCCTGCCGGTTTGCAGGCAGGGCCACGCCTGTCTGCAGTGAAGGGCGTGCAAAGCTGGGGAGCACGGATGGCCCAGTGTCCCCCAATAAGGTCGTCAGTGGGAGGGAAGGTGCCTGGCGCCATTCCGCCATGCTGCAAACGCACACCTGGGCAGGGCAGGCGGTGCAGCGTCTAGCTCAGGTTTTTTAAACAATCCTTTGGCTTCCCTTCCCATTTCTACCTGGCCCTTCTGTTCCCTTCTACCAAGGAGTCTCTGTCTCATGAAAAATTAGGACAGTGTATTGTCTGCATTCTCCCTATAACTTTGAAGATTAGTTTGTATATGTTGGACATAATGGAGTTTACTTAAATGTGAACTGCAGGATGGTGTTTTAAAATCCAAAACTACATGTGGTGGGATGACTACAGCTGCTCTATGTTTGAGTTCTTTTCACTTCTTTTTTGCATGTTTTTTATATTTTATTAGTACAAGTTTGCAATGTATAATGTTCACATTCCTTGTGTGAAGTTGGTATGTAACACATCTTAATTCCTTTTTTCATCCCCTTTCCTTCCCCCACTCCCTCCATCTCTTGATCTCCTTCCATTCGAGAAAGATTTATCTCCCTACTTCCTATTATCTATCTTCTCTCTAATCCTTGTTTTTTGTGCTTTGGGAATATGAGAGTTCAGAAAACGTCTAGAATTCAGAGTAATAAATGCATACATTTGTAGATGGTTGGTTTCCTTCAAACAAACCTGAGTGCACCTGTAAGCATAAATACTAGATACTATAATGTGATCCAATGGCCATATATCTGAAGGTAATGTAATGAAGGGAAGGGAAGGAGAGAGAGAGTCCAAACAAATGTGTTCAAACTGATATGGCCACACTGTGCCTGATCATACCTGTGAGGGAGAAAAATTGTCTAAAGCTCATTTTAAAATGTAGTTAATGCCTACATTCACCAATATTTTGCCTAAGTCAGTTTCTTCATGTAGCTATAGGACAGAAAGATTCTGAAGGAATAAAATACATGAGAAAAAATTATATCTGAGGAGCTGAAGTTACAGGGTAAAGCCCAGTAAGTACCGTAAAAGAAAGCTGTATAAAGATTCAATAGCTTCAGGTTTCATTCTCAACTCATACTTGCCACAAGTGGAAAAGGGCAGCTCTCCAAGTTATGATAGCTTTTTCTTTTAAAAACAAGACTAACATTAAGTCTATTATGAGCCCAAGAAACTAAATTATACAATTTACTTTTTTTTGGGGGGGGGTACTATTGCATTCTGGAATGTATTTTTTTTTTAATTTTTATTTTTACCAAGAACATGTATTGGTACATTGTATACATAATGATCATAATCAACATGGTTATTTTGTACCTGTACATGATGTATCTTGGTTTTCCCCCCTGCTCCCCTCCCCTCCCTTCCACTCACCCACCCCTCTCTATCTGCAACAAGTTTATTTACATTTTTCCATTTTTTTCCCTTTCACTGTTGGTGGGGATGTAGACCGGTCCAACCTCTGTGGAAATCAGTGTGGAGATTCCTCAGAAAACTACAACTAGAGGTTCCATTTGACCCAGCTATTCCTCTGCTTGGTATCTTCCTAGAAAAATTAAAAGCATCATACCACAGTGATATATGCACAACCATGTTCACAGCAGCACAATTTGTAATATCTAAATCTTGGAAACAACTCAAATGCCCAACAACTGATAAATGGCTAAAGAAGATGTGGTTTTTCTACACAATGGAGTACTACGCCGCCATTAAGAAGGATAAACTAGCATCATTTGTATGTAAATGGATGTTCCTTGAGAACATACTATTAAGTGAAATAAATTAGACACTTACCAGTACACATTGAATTGTTTCTCTGACATGAGAAACCATAAGTGCAAATAAGGACAAACGGGTTTAATAGATATTATGTGAAAAAAGGGAAAAGAGGGACAATTTACTTTAGAATGCTCTAAAAATTATTGGCTCCATACAAATAAAGAGTATTAGCAATATTCCTACCTGAACATAATGATTTAGAGAATGGTTTGGTTCATATATAGTAGATATAATGTGGTCTACTTCTTTTAAGCTTGTCAGTATCTATGGAGAAATTTTAATTAAAATATTTCATATTCATAAAAACAAACAAATTTATGTATTACTTAATGAAATAACAAATTAAATATAAATGTAGAATGCCTATGAGGTCATGAAATAGATCATTGTTAGAACTTGAAATCTTACTCTGTCTCTCTCGCAATTACTCAGTGTCCTACCCCCTCCAGAAGGTATCATCCTGACATATAATGTTATAGATTAGTTGTGTTGCCTTTAAACTTTCCTTATTGTGGCACTGTACAATATATGCTCTTTTGTGACTCCTTTTGTTCAATAGTTTGTCATGTTTATCAATAAGTCGTGTTTATATGCTGTACATACTGATATATGGTTACTCATAATTTATTTACCTTTTTTGTTGTTGGATATTAGGTTTGATCCAGTCTGTGACTACTGAAAATAAGAGTTATGAACTTTCCCTTAAAAGTCTTTTGGTGCACCTACATATGTATTTCTACTGGAATTAGATGTGAAATTTCTGGGTTAAAGGGTTTGTGTGCTCTTGAATTTGGTAGGTAATCCCAACAGTTTTACCAGTTTTGCTGCTACTATCTAATAAGAAATTCTAGTTGTTCTGCATAATTACTATCACTTAGTAATATCAGTCTTTCTGGCTTTAGCCATTCTGGAGTGTGCATAGTAAAAATTCACTACCATTTTTATTTGCATATTCCTGAATCACATAAATTTTATCTACATTTCTAGAAGTAGTAGCATTCTAGTTTTTTCAAAGAACATTTACCTCTAACCATAAAAAATAAATTTATCTTTATTGGGACATCTTGTCTTTTTCCTTGCATAAGAGATTTTAGTGGTTATAGATTAGGTAATTAATATATATATATATATATATTTGTTATCATATTCAGTTAGATTTTCTACTGCAAGGTCATCTCTGCAATTTTTGTCACTAACCTGTCAGGTGAGTATTTTGGCTGGTTCTATCTTTGTTTGTTATTTATTCTCCTTCCCCACCTGCCCTTCCCTACTTCCTCTATCTCTTAGTCGTCTTCCCAAATGATGTTTCTTTTCTTTAAATGACCAAACTTATCCTGGTTTAAATTTGGCATAGCATTTAATAACAGCTTTTTAAAGATGATTTCAACATTTTGCATTCTTTTGCAACTTACTCCACATTAAAGCAGTATGCCCTGTAGTTGGAGCCAGTTCCTTTTTTTTTTTTTTTTTTTTTGTGCTAGGAATCGAACTCAGGGCCTTGTGCTTGCAAGCATTCTAACCACTGAGCTAAATCCCCAGCCCTCATCTCTGCAATTTTTAAAGAGTACATTTGAGAAAATGGAGCGAAATGGAAAGTATTTCAAGAAGTATATAATAGGCAGGGAAAAAGGCATAGAGAATGTCACTCAAGATGGATTACCAAACACTTGTGAATTTAGCTTCCCTGCTCAATAAAATTCCTTTTCTAGTGACACAAGAAATAAAAGATAAACATAAATTCATAATATCAGTTGAAAACCAGTAGGTATACTAACACAAACCAGAAAAGAAAAGAGTTCCCAGAAACTATTGCAAAGCAAGTGAGAACAGATTGACAATGAACCCTAAAAGAGCTGAGGAATTATAAATCCTATATAGGCAAAAAGGAGCTAAAAATTTATGGATTTTTCAAGTACAATATCACACAAAGAACAAAAAGTGCAAGGTCTGGGAGAAGGAAAGGGCCATGTGGAGACATGAAGGTAATCAATGAAAGATGATAAAACAATTGTAGCTGGAATCATTTCAAACTACTGGATCTAATATTTGCAAAAAAGTGGAATGTCTCAAGCACCACAATGCACAATGAGAATTCCAACCTCAGACTGTGATTGAAGGTACTCCTTCAGAACAAGATACACACTCATTGTTATGAAAAGACACCTAGTTGTTCAATTCTCTCATTAATATGAAGCAGGAAAAGAAAGAAGAGGGGAACCTTCTGGGACTTTTCAGTACCTGAGACTTAAAGAGAAAATAATGATAACATAATTGGAATTTCTTACAGGCCTGTTCCCTTGGTGGCTGATTTACCCCAATGCCTAGGGTGACCACATAATCTTTTCCCCAAAAGAGAAAACTTTTGAGCATAACCAAGATAGTTGTTAAAATTTTTGCTTGGACAGAATACTTAAAATAAGACTGTGTATTGTGATTACAGATATGTAATCTAAATTCTAAACTAACAATGAATAAATATGAAAAATACTTCAATTTGTTTCGTGTGCTTTGAAAACTAGTAAATACAGAAAGCAGGTAGTTACAAGCAATGTAAGCTAAACTAGAAGGACGGTTTGAAAGTCTGTTTGAGAACAGATTAAACTTCAAGATTTCCTCTCTCCTGATATTTAGTCAAAGTTCTGTGCACCACTGCAGACCACCAGAGATTTATCAGTTAAAGAACAATACAGAATTTGTCAGCTTTGCGAGATAGTGACATCAGCCTCTGAATCAGCCTCTGAATCCAGTTTCCTTATTGGAAACAAGGAAACTAAGCAGATGTTTATACTTCTTCCCAGTTCTCTTTTCCCTGCTAGCTTTAAGGATGGGACTACTTGTCAGAAATACCACTGGGGAACAAAACATCTTTATTTGAAGAATCTGAATTTGTCATAAAAAATAATCTAACTATATGGATTTGAGATCCCCAGTGATATAAAGTAATAAGCACACCTTACAATTAAACCTGTAATCATTAAGTTATACACACATACATACAAACATTCCAATCAGTGCCCAATCTGCGTATACTGGCATACACCCACAAATTCATAGACATCTATTAAAAGTCTCTAACATGAACAACAAGCCAAAATAAGCTAACAACAACACATAAGTTAAAGGAAATAAAATCTATGCAGGGAGGGGGTACTAATACTAATAGTTTAAGAGAAAAAAGAAGATATTTCATTCATGAAACAAATAGTGCCAACACTACAAAAGGAATAA
The DNA here is from genome assembly GCA_004026905.1 of Hystrix cristata. Taxonomy (NCBI): domain Eukaryota; kingdom Metazoa; phylum Chordata; class Mammalia; order Rodentia; family Hystricidae; genus Hystrix; species Hystrix cristata. The sequence continues at coordinate 15,710 of PVJO010023346.1, read as the reverse complement.
CCATAGAATAAGAAAGAGGCCTTTGAAATTTCAAATACTGAAGAAATTAAAAATTAATAGCATTAAAAGACTTTAAAAACCAGATGTAAAATAGATAAGATAGGACAATTACAGATGTAATATAAGAGGAACAATATCCAAAACATAGAAAATTCCAAAAGGCTAACAGAAAAAAAACTCAATTTTAAGGTTTTACGGTAAAATTTGCTAAGTTGAAGAAGTATTTGATTTGAAAGGATCATTGAGCAGTCAACACAATGGACGAACATATATATACATGTTGAGCATCAACTTTTAGAACACAAGACAAAAGATTTTACAGCAGTTGCAGAAAAAACAAAAGATGACATAAAATTTGAAGAAAAATGATTTATCTTATTCTGTGGAAGAATTAGCAACAATAGGCAATCAATAATGCCTTTAAAATTCCATGTGAAAATTATTTCCAAATTAGTTTATCTAGCCAAACAATCAAAATGAAAATAAAACAAACATTTAGATTTAAAATGAAGTAAAATAAATATATTGATAAATAAACAAGTGAATAATTTACCTAGAATATACCCTTCTCAGGAAATCACTGTAGGATAATCCATCAGACTGAGAAGGTAAAGCACCCACCACAAAAAAAGGAATATTTAGGATCAACTCAAAGCGTGAGATAGAGTCCCAGGAAAATAGCTGTGTTATGACTTGTGTTTAGATGTCTCTCCAAAGACTCATGTGGGTCACAGGTGGGGCTTTTTCAGAGGTGGCTGGATCTAGAGTGTGTGGTGCTGGGATTAAGGGTGTGTGATTACTGAATCAGTCCATTAATTGGTCAGGCACTGCCCCAAATCAGATAGCCGGAATACAAAAGCAGCAGAAACAGGCTGCTAAGGCCTCTTGTTTGCTTTGCTATCTTCTGCCCATGAACTGTTTCTTCTCTGTGATGCCTGTCTGCCAGGCCACCCTGCTCTTGGAGCCAGTCAGTTATGGACTGAAACCTCTACAAACTGAGCTAAATAAACTGATATGGATAAAACCCAACCCATGTCGGAGTTACTCAAAATGCTAAAAGAGAGCTATGACCAGAAAAATGGAACTCTCATAATCTGCATAAGCAATCAAAGTAACAAGATTAGTATTATGTGAACTTCAGGAAATTTTTTTAAAAAGTTTTAAGAGAGAAAAGTAATCTTACATGTAGTGGATATCACCTATATTCCATTCTCTTTTCCTTCTTGAGAATTCCACACCCCACTATCCTTGCAATTAGACAAGACCATGTGACTAGTTTGGGACAATTAAGTGTGAGCAAGTGTAACAAATAACCAACGTGGCCTAACATATTCAAAACCTCTTGGAATTTCCACTCCATTTGCTCTTTCTTTTGCCTTGTTGATTATTGCTGAATTTGCACAAACACAAGATCAGACCATTCTGGACTGTTGGGTGCTTGCATGAAGGACAACTCTCTTGGAGAGTCACTGGAACAAATTTTGCATGAAGAGAAGTCACTAAGAGTCTATTGTTCATTATTATAGTATGAATTTACATCATTATAATAACCAATTATCAGTCTATCTAAAATTGTAACTACTGTAAACATAGGAAATGTACTGTGTGAAAGTACTGTGTAATATGCGGGTGATAATAGCCCTGTGTGTTGTTGTAATTGGATGTTAAAGGGAGCACGCTTCCTCCTTTTACAGTGAGAAGTCAATAAATGGTGCCTAAAATGTACAGAAAAGTTCACAGGACTATGTCTTGTGCTCAGCTTTTGATCTTATTTCTTACTTTGAGACAAAAGAGGAAAAACCCTCTTGTAAGAAGCACAATAAAAAAGATGAATCGAGAATATTCATATAGTTCTACTCTTGCAGTTGTGGCTATGAAGGTCCTTTAAGCAATTATTCTTGACTGGTTTCCCTCACTCATAGTGGTGGGAGAGATGATGAAAGGTGGTGAGAGGGTATTCTGGCTGCCGAGTATTTCCTTACCCAAACATTTCACCATATTTAGATCAAGAAAGACCACCCATGTGACATGAGCTGAGATTACAAAACCTTTCCCTGAATTTAGAATTGAAACTAAAATACCTTCCACTCGGAATGCTCTGTTGTCCTAGAAAACAGTATCCTGGGATCTGTGCCTGTTTGGTACTATCTTCTCCACAGTGTTGAACAAATAGCAAAAGGCTTTGTGCAACATGCAAAGAAAACAAATGCACAGGAAGGTAATGACCTTGGTTCTCAGGACTTCTCAGTTCCTAGACTTGTAAAGTTAGACTAACTCAATTTTTTGAGCTAGAGAGTTCTGAATGTTAAAATTATGTTTATCAACTGGAATGTAAAAATGCAGCTTACTCACTTCCTTTGCACCTAAAAATACTCACTCCTTAGGTAGTTAGAGGAAATGACCTCAACCAGAATCTCCCTTTTGCCTAGACACTTACTTTTCTCTGGCAGCTGTACAGATCTTGTCCTTCTTTCAAAAGCACAGAAAACTGGACACTAGGCAACTAGCAAACAATTAGAATCAAACTCCATGATATCATCACAGTGTCATGTGCCTCACTATGTGTCATATATCACAGCACAAGGTTTTAAAAGATGTGGGAAAAAACACCAGCCATCTCTAACATTTTTTCTGGGTAGGAGAAACTAACAATTATCTGTTTCCTCCACCTCTATAAAAACCTCTGGAATCCTTTTGCTGACAGTGTCATTGCAGGTTTATAGCATCCCACTCTCCTGGAAGACAGAAGAATGCCAAATGCATTATGCCACCAAGAGGACATAAGCTAATAAAGAAAAATGATTAATCAATATTCTTGAGCAACACATTGAAGTAAAGAGAGTCTGCATTAGCTCCTAAGTGAAACCAGTTCATAGAGAAGCATTTCTGAATCTACTCTGTCATTCTTGATTTAGCAAATGTGAGCTTTTTTTCTTTCTCAGCTAGCAGCCAAAACAATTAACACAGAGTTTACATGTACTAGGAAAGTGCTGTGTTGAGAAAAAAAAAGAGAAATTGTATAAACCCTGTGGCCAAGCAGTGTGCTGCCAGAAATAGAACTGTGAACATCAGTTTCATTGGAAAAGTTGCCGTGTAAAGGTGACTGAGACTCAGAAATCAGCTCAACATTTTCCATATTCACACCCAATGCAAGGAGTGTCTCATCAAGACATCTTAACTAATGAATGCAATAAAACAAAAAGGATTTGAAGATTCCCTTTGATACTGTCTGTCCCTCTTAAATTTATGACCAAGTTCAATATTTCAAGCTTGTTATAGCTTTATATACCTTTTAGAATTGAAAATAACTCACATAGTTCTTTCTGCTTGCATTAAAATGGCAGAAGACCCTCAAAAAGTGGTTTGGTACCAGCGACAAGTGAAGAGCAGAGATAATGTCAGAGCCATGTCTTCTGACTCCTAATTAGAGCTCCTTCCACTACACTGTGCTTCAGATAAAGACCAGAAAGTCCCAGCATAATAATGCAAAAATGCCACACATGAGAAGAATGGTTATCTCCAGAGAATATCAGCTTCCCACTTGTGAGAAGGCAATTTTTCTTTCCAAAGAGAGAAAACTATCCAAAAAGTACAAATATGTGAATTTCAAATAAGTCTATTGCCTAAATAGTAAAAAGTATGTCACCAGTAAAATCAGGTGGATTTGTGTGCAAATGTTACCAAATGGTATCTAAATAACTTAAATAATCCTTTAATCCTCAAAGGATTAAAAAAAAAGAAAGAAAGAAAATCAGGCTTAGTCCAGTCACCACAATTGAACTACAACTCCATTATTGAATCAATACACCCACTATCAAATATCCCTTCTGGAGTAGCCCTGTCACACAAATTAAACGAGTTTTGGGGAGGGAGAGAGTGGTAATTCTGGGAAGCTTGGTGGAGGGATGACCTCAAAACAGAATTTGTTTAATAGACAGAACCAATGTAATTAAAGCAGGTAAAATTAGTTACATTATAATGATTTTTTAAAATAAAAGACATAGACATTTTAGCTTTAAAACAGATTAAATAATAAAATTAATCTTTTCTCCAAATAAATACCATATGTTATATTCTATTATGTTACATGTTACGACCATAGTCCCTTCATTTTAAAATTGTTTCAACTTATCTGTTTTCTCCTCCTTAAATATATCTCAAAAGTCGTAACTGATTCAGGGATATAGATGACCCAGTCCCAAAACGCTTGCTTCCCTAAGGATTTGCTTTCAAATTGATCTTGAACTTCACAAACCACAATGAGCATTTGTGTACCTCCAGGCAGTATAAAACCTGGGGGGAAAAAGTAAAGTTAAAAAGTACAAATAGGCAGAGTTGGCCAAAGCCAATAAATACTCTTTTAGACAGCCAGACCAACAGATAAGACTGCAGATACTCCATTAAACTGCTGATTCCTCATAGGCCCTAAGTAGATACAGGAAATGTCTGTTTAGATTAATATCACACCATCATCAACCTTTTACAAGAAATTTTAAAATGTGAACTTGTCCAACTTTTTATGTGACTTCGTGTTTTTGCTCTTTTAATTTACAACTTTTTATTTTGGTGTGGAGGAGAAAAAGAATAGCCCAAGGTTCACTCAAATAGTCTATGATCCAAGGAAAATTTTATTGTTCACTACAAATTTTAATGTACTTAGATATCACCATTTTTCTAAGTCACTGTTTTTTAAAGAGGAACCACACATGACTGTGTGGTGATACAAGTGAGACTATGGGCAGCCAAGAAATAAACTGAAACAACGTTCTGTATGACTGTGGCACAAATAAAAACTGCTGCTATCATGGGAGGGAATTTTCCATAATTAATACTCAATCGCTTCATGTAGGGTGTGCCCATTTTTAAATCTCTAACTGCCCTCTACTGATGAGTGCGCTTTTAAATGTTAAATAAAGAAAAGGCAAAGCTAAAGTTTGAGTTTCCTATGCCAACCTAAAATAAACTTACAGCCAGATTTTAAAAGGTAGTCAGGGATATAATGATTGTATCTTCAATGTGCCTGTTGCTTTCTAGGTGCTGTGGAGAAAATGGAAGGTTAAAGACGGCTATATATTTGATATTTTTCCCAGATATACGGGGTCTATTGCTACTTCTGGAATCTAGGTTGGTTCTCTGACTGCTTTGACCAAGCAAATATGACTGAAATGTTTGTGTCAGCCCAGCCTCTTCCCTTTTCTTAAAGCACTTTCTCTAGGAGTCCTGAGATTTTAAATAAGACACCTGATTATTCTGGGGGAGTTTGGAGAACAGGTCAGATGTAGGAGCTCTGGTCAACTTTCCTACCACCCAGTTATACCTACCACATGCCAAAGGTGTGAGTGAAGCCACTCAGACCCTCTGAACCAGCTCGCTGGCAATGTATTTCCCACTACATGTCTTTAGTTGATGAAGCAGAAAGAAGTGAAACTGCCCCTTTGAGATCTGCCTATAGTTCTGACCAAAATAATTATGCAATATTGTAAAATGGCTCTTTTTCAAAACCAGTAAATTCTGGCATGGGCATATGAAAATGTAATGTTCAAGGTCTGTATATGTCTATTTAATCCTCATGATAATATAATCATACAAGTGATACTATTTTTCTCACCTTAGGGACAAGCCTAAAGAAATAGTAGGTCAGTGAGATTAAGGAACTTGTCCATAATCACAGTGAAGGACCTACCAAGGATTTAAGCTCATCAGTCTGATGCTAGAATCTGTATTCATAGCTATGATGTTTTCACCAGCAATCCTGAGATTAAATAAAATAATCAAACAATAAATATACACGAAGTTTTTGAAATATTGTAAAGCACTGATAGGTGTAATATGGTAGAGGAGACACCCACATAATTATTATTATAACAACTCAATCTTATAAAAGAGAAGTAGTCCATGACTACCTCCTTCAGTCCAACCTAAACCATCTTCCTTTCACTACTTCACCTCCTTTCCAGGTAGCTCTACTTCATCATGCCAGTTATTTCCTTTTTTAACACTTAACTCCATCTGAAATCACCTTGTTCATTTATTGTTTAGTTTCTTATTGCCTTTTTCCCATAAATATAAGCTAGGTGGAGCTAATATGGTATGATTTGAACATACTTGTATACTCAGTTGTGCTTTATTCAGTTAAAAGTTATTGACCAGATGTTGCTAACATCTTGGTCTTTTCATCCTTTTTGGGCTCTTAGCTTTCAAATGTCAAAAGTTTCCAGGCTAAAATATTTACATGTTAAGATTCCATCTCACTCCAGAAAAAACACCTATTATCAAGAAATCAACTGACAATAAATGTTGGCTAACTGTGGGGATAAAGGAACCCTCCTCTCTTGGTGGGAATGTAGACTGATCCAACCACTGCGAAAATCAGTGTGGAAATTCCTCAAAGAACTACAACTAGAGGTTCCATTTGACCCAGCTATTCCTCTTCTGGGTATCTTCCCAGAAGAATTAAAAGCATCATATCATATCATAGCGATATATGCACAGTCATGTTTATAGCAACACAGTTTGTAACAGCTAACTCTTGGAAACAATCCAAATTCCCAGAAACTGATGAATGGATAAAGAAGATGTGTTTTTTTTTAATAAAATGGAGTACGACTCTTTTATTTTATTTAAAAAAAATAAAAAAATAAAATTGTACCCAGAAGGGCAGGTGGCCCAGGCCCGTAATCTCGCTATCTATGAAGGTGGGGTGAAAGGATTATAAATTCATGTCCAGCCCAAATTCTTCCCTGGGTTCAACTTCCAGTACTGCAAGGAAAAAAACAAAACAAACAAAAAAACTCAAAGCAATGTAAGTCTATGGATTCTTGTGCTTTTATTTTGAAAGGGGAGCCATTATTATTATCATATTAACAAAAGAATCTTCAAATCAAAAAGTATAGTTATTTTTTCAACATTTTTTCACTGCCATCGCTCAGTGTCTGAGGTCCAAAATATAAAGAAGAAAAAAATGGACACAAAAGTTTCATGAAACAGGCTGGGGATTTAGCTCAGTGATTAGAGTGCTTGCCTTGCAAGCACAAGGCCCTGAGTTCAATCCCCGGCACCACCAAAAAAACAAAACAAAACAAAACAAAACAAAAAAAAAACATTTAGAAGTTTCATGAAACAGTATTTCCTTTAATTTCATCTAGCGCATTCTGATTTTTTTTTAAATTTTATTCTCCTTTATATATGAAATATTAGCTTTGACCTACAAAATTTATTTCACAACTCATTAGTGAGGGACATTGTTAAAAGACAAGTGAGCCAATTTTCACCAATTTTAGGCAAGGAATTAGAATCCATTGATAGAGGAAGAGATAGAGTCTCAGCACCTAGGAGGAGGCATATTTCAGGCAGACTGTGAGCTTGTGTATGTTATGATTGTACTGTGTGACTGCTACACCCCTTGCCCACAACACTTGCAGTAAGCATCACATTAAGAAAATGCATCGGAGTGTAAAAAGAGGCTGGAGTTTGTGTGTGTGTGGATATGCATATCCGTTGGTGTGCCACTGAGCTTCAGTGGAGGCAGAATAAAGAGCATAAGGAGTAGTACTGTTTGATCTTGCCCGGAGGAGGTTCTCTGAGAGCGCACCCTGCGGTGAAGCTCCAGATTGCCTACAGAACTTCACACAGCATCCTGCGGGTTCACTGAATGGGCAGGCAGCAGCACAAGCAGAAGATCACTGCACTCTGAATCAAAAGAAGTGAGCTGGAGTCTTACTTCCACTACTTGGGTAGGTTACACAAAGGCTTTGAGCTTCAATTCCTTATTCGCTAAAATGAAAAAAATAAATGAACTCCATCCACTTCATGTGAACAGGAAAGGGTGAAGAAGAAGTGAAACAACAACTAGACAAACTAGGAGACTCTTGTCTTCCAGTTAAACTAAATGTCACTAACTGAGAAGAATTCACATTCACAGAGAAAGTATTTTCAAATAATCTATATCCACTCAGTATATATCTTTTTTCAGAATAATAATTGCACAATCTTCATAAATTGCAGTTCAATCTTTTCACTTACAGACTGTCACCTCTTTTTCTTACAGCTCATCCACTTCATCTACTCAAAGAGGAAGGGCTGGGGATTTAGCTCAGTGGTTAAAGTGCTTGCCTTGCAAGCACAAGGACCCGAGTTCAATCCCCGGCGCCAAAAAACATCTATTCAAAGAGGAAAGGCTTTAATTTCTTCAAAATCTTACTGGCAACTAGCAGCACCATGGGAAGGTGGGAAATTGAGTTTATTTAATAAAATGGAATGACAGAAGTGGAGAAGAGAATTAGTGACACAGGCAACTTTGATGTAGTATAACAATTTGGAATTTAGAGAGAGAAAAAAAACAATGTTTAAACCTCAGAACCTTATTTCACTACCTATGTATTATAAACTCTGTTGTCTTCCTCAAATTCATATGTTTAATTCATCACAGCCAAAACCTCAGATTTTAATTCTATTTAGAGGCAGGGTCTTTAAAGAGGTAATTAAATTAAAATAAAACCATTTCATTGGATCCTAATTCAGTATGACTACTTATATGATTCATTATAAAAAGATAAGTATAAGACACAGACACATGAGGTAAGAATACCACTGGAAGACACAAAGAGAAAATAGCCATCTACAAGTCGGGGAAAGGACATCAGAATGGAGCCAACCCTGAAGACACCTTGATCTCAGGCTTCTGGCTTCTAAAACTGTTGTTTAAGTCCCTTAGCCTGCATTACTTTGTGGTGGTAGTTCAAGCAAACTAATAGCTATGTAATCTTCAGTTTGTCACATGAACTAAATCTGATAAAGGGCACTTTATAAATTGCGACAGAAATTGGTATTTTTTTCTCTATTTTCTCAAGAGACAAGAAACAAAGTTTGTCATAACAAAGTAAGGCAAAACAGTTACAGCTTTCAAAATATGGGCTCCATGTCTGAACTGAGAAAATGAATACCATTCTGAGATCAACTGCTTAAATCTTCTTGTTTGTCCCAATCTTGTTTTGAAATCTTTCTTGTTTTCTCTGTTGTGCAAGCATATATCTTTGAATAAGGGAGAATCCCGTGGCTGGAAAATTATGTCTAAGATATGCAACAGACTCATTGAGTTGCTGATTTGTCTGCCTGATTTCATTGATTTATTTGAAAAGTTTCTACCACAATTAATTGGTTATTATTACAATATCCATTTGGTGAGAATAAATGTTATTATCCTTGTTTACAGCTCAACACCACAATATTCTCTCAATAACTTTTCTGGCTATTTACTACGCTCCTTGATCTTCAAGGATATCCTATTGTATGACAGCTTTTAATTCAGGCTTGCTATTGATATTTCTTAAAATGCCTTTGTGCCAGCAGTAGCAGAAATGTCTTTCTACTAATGAGTAAAACGCTCCACTGCCAATCTTCAACATAACAGGATTACACCTTCAATGAATACCTTTAGTGCTGTTGGCTATCAGTCATTGCTTACCAGCCACAGGTTGCCCTAGTGTTCCCTATGGAGGTACTGGGAGCATTCATGCCACCTTCTAAACTAAAAAGGGGGCTAAGAAGTTAAACAGGGATCAATGAGTGGTGTGGTGATGACGACCTGCCCTGGAAGAATGCTTGTTTGGAAATATAACTAACTGACCCTCTATTATATTATTAGCATCGCCTGAACTAAAACCTCTATTTGTTTCTACACGTTCTATGCCTGTCACAGAGTGTGCTTTCAAAAACGTGTGTTTGCTTTGACTTAATTGGTTCAGAGCAGCAATATCATGCCTACTGGGCTTTCTCCCTTTCCCAAATTCAACAAAATGGCTGCTAACATGCTTACTAATTTTTAGATACTGAGAGTGGCAAAAAAGTATATATGATGTTAATTGATAGTGTATTTCTTCTATTCCCAGGTCATAAGGTCTTGGCTATAGGAGAGAGTGGCAATGAGCCAGAAATAGAAGCCAGAACAGGACAGAGAGAAGGAGCCCCTGTCTTATGCTAATGTAGCCTACACTTCAAAGTTAGAACACTAGTACTCAAGACAATAAGTAGCTGCAATCAATATTTTGCAATATTCTGAGATAATCACCACAGACTCAGAAATCAAGGAGAAAAGACAATTGAAACACCTAGAGTTTCTACTATTACATTTTAAAATTTAACCTCCAGAAAATCTCTGCATTTTTCTTTCTTGATTCAGATCTGTTGACACATTTAAAAACAAGAATTGTGCTTGACATGAATTCTTTTTGATTCCGTGTTTGTAACACCTGCACTGATTAAACAAATGAAACATGAAAGTCGGGAGTGGTCTAATACAAAGCAATGAGACCACAGGACGAGAGCTCAATCTCACGAAAACATCACCTGTGCAAGTCCAGAGCTGGGGACAGCTCGTGCAGGGATTCAGGTGAGTGTGGGAGGCTCTAGTGGCTCTTATTAAAAAAGTAATAGTTGTGGTTTCTGAGGTCCAGGATAGTGAGGATTTGTTGTAGTAGTGGTTAGTTTTGTTATTATTGCAATACAGGTCACACATATACACTGTGAATATTAGTTATATGAGTAGCAGACACCCATACATGTCTCCACTGATGTTTTCTGCATGATCGAGATGAAACGTCTCATATAGGTTTTTTTTTGTTTTGTTTTGTTTTTTTTGGTGCTGGGGATTGAACTCAGGGCCTTGAGCTTGCTAAGCAAGCACTCTAACCACTGAGCTAAATCCCCAACCCCGTCTCATATAGGTTTAATTATTAAACTTGAATTGGCAAGCTATGACAGTAGTGCCACTGGTGCCTACACAGAATTTGTAGTACATTCTGTTCTCTCTGCTCTCTCCCTTGACTTTCTTTATTACTTCCTTCTTTTGTGTCTCACATTCATTCCATCTATACTTCAGAACTACCATCAATATGCTGTGCCATAATTTGAACTCAGTGATGAAACATAGAATTAAAATAATAGCTAAACTTTACTTGAGTGAGCAACAGGTTAGGAGTCAAAGGACTTGTGTCTGCACCCAACTTCTGCTAATGTGTATCCATGAGATTAGCCAGCCCTGAGGCCGTCTGATCCTCCTTTCCCAACTGTAAAATGAAAGTTAAGAAATTCTTAAATGCCCATGCCTAAGGCTTCAGGACCAAATTATGTTATGTATACTTATGTAAGAACTTTAAAATATCCTTGAATTAATAGTAATAATCAATAAATGTATTTTATTTATGTTGGTTTGTTTGTTTCTTTTTTTTTTTTTTTTGTGGTGTGGGGATCGAACTCAGGCCCTTGTGCTTGCAAGGCAAGCACTCTAATCACTGAGCTAAATCCCCAGCCCTGGTTTGTTTGTTTCTTCAGACAGAGTCTCACTATGTAGTTCAGGTGGGCCTTGAACTCACTCTGTAACCCAGGCTGGCCTCAAAGTCACAATGATCCTCCTGCCTCAGCCTCCAAAGTGCTGGAATTACAGGCATGTACCACCATGCCTGGCTTTTAATAAATATTAATTTTAAAGCAAAAAGATAATATAAGGCAATTAGTTTGAAGTATAAAGATAAAAGCTAGAAAATCATTTGCAGGAACTAAATCAAAATTATGATAGCATAAGCAATAAAAATGTTTAATGTGATCCTATTTACATTGCTTAGCTGGGGATTTAGCTCAGTGGTTAGAGTGTTTGCCTCACAAGCATGAGGCCCTGAGTTCGATTCCCGGTACCAAAAAAAAAAAGACTATTTACATTGCTTCTGAAGTGTGGTAAAGTTAGGATAGCATTTGAATATTGAATAATTGTGAATATATTATTGGTTTAATACACAAAGTTTGTTTGCTAATAAATATTACAGATGCATCTTGAGACCATAATCTTACGTGAAATAAACCAGACACACAAGTTTAAATATCGTGCTGTTTCTCTTGTGTAAGGCACTCAAAGTGTAAATAAGGAGGAAAATAGAAGATAGATATCGGGAAGCAGGAAGAACTTGTTCAAATGGGAAAGGGAACAGGGAGAGGGTGAGGTGAAAGGAAGGGAAAGGGGTTTAAAAAAGGAGAGAATAGAAGAAAAAAATGGAAACAGAGCTTTTGTAAATCAGAAGGGGAAGAAGGGTTGAAAGGAGGGGAGAGAAATGAGAAATAAAGAATTAAAGTATATTATGTATAGGTACAAATTCCCCATGATGAATGTGATCATTGTGTATGGCAAGTATATACTAATAAAAAATAAATAAAGTTTTAAAAATTACAGATGCTAAGCTAATTCTGAGAAAGTATAATACCATCTTCCAGTGACCCCCTAATTTTTTCCCTTGAGCTTCAGGTTTATTTTCTATTCATTATGCATTACCTTCAAGGTTATAAAGAAAGGATGAGTCAATGAATATTTGTGCCAGAAAAATAAAACAGCGAATTTGATGATTGCTAATAAGAGTATTACATGTAAAAACAAGTGAGGTAACTTTTTCTCCCTACTTGGCACTTTGAAAGCCCTCAGCATTCAAGTTGAAGATCTCTTCATTAAATTATACAAAAATACTGGAATAAATTCAGAGAACAGCAACAAAATTTTTAAAAATTAAATAAGTAAAGATTGTGCAATTGGGACCATCTTAGTTATGAGAAAAATAAAACAACTAGCATGGTAAAAGGTCAAGGGAAGATAGAAAACTGAGAGCCATTTTACACAGCAAATACAGGATAAACTATCATGCATTAAAGATCTTATTAGTAGGACTTATTGTTGCTAAAGAAAATACACAGGTATGTTAATTACTCAGTTTCATTTGAGTGTGAAGAGGTCCTATTTTTAAGAACTAACTAAAGTTTCAAAATTGTAATCATCTCAATGCCAGCTTGCTTGATATGCCCAAGTAACCTCCATTCTTTTTGATTTTTTCCCCTATGAATAGCAGAAATAAAGATGTAACTATCCTGGATTCAGTTCCCCAACACACATAAAATGCTGAGTGTAAACAGTGAAAAATAAAGTTAGATATTACAGAATAAACAAGTTTTATTTTATTGCTAAATTATTCTAAGTCTTATGGAAATGTAGACTCTATGGTATTGTAAACAATAACACCCAAAAACCATGACTGCCAGGAGAATATTTAATTATGTTTCATTGAGACTATCATGACTTCCGTGTTTCTGCACAGTGAGTAATTTATTTTCACTTTGGACTTCACGCAGGAAGTGGTTACTCCTGCCAAAGATGTAAGGTTCCGCCTCCTTCTTGATGCTGCTGACGTTGCTGTTACTACAGACAGCAGTTGCCAAATAGAACACAGATCCAGATGGAAAACTGGGACATGAGAGGGGTGTCATAGTATCACACAGTCACAGAGAGCATTTGGTAAGATTCTGAACAAAATCAAGTGTTCTGAAGGAAATCAATCAAGAAAGATTCAGTACTTTATGCACTCTGGTTAAAGACAAAAGCAAAAAATAAAAGACAATGACGAAGAAGTAAATAGCAACCATTTTTTAAGACCCTTGGGATAAGAGAAATATAAGGCACACATACACACAAATGACTCCAGACTAGAACCAGATGTACTTTTTTTTTAACATAGGATTATAACTAGTGCCTCAAAGAGTAAAAACTTGGTAAAATAAACAAAATTATTATTATTTTCAGGTGGTGTACTTTTCTGCCTATGTGATCCTCCCCCCAAAAATGTAGAGTGACTTGTGAACAGAATTTACAAATTGGCTATCTATAGGACAATATATGGAAAATAAAAAGGTTTTCCTTATGAAAAATAAAAGAAAGATGGAAAATAGCCTGAGAAAAAAGAACCAATTTATATGGGTAACAAAATTTGGTAATATCTAGGTATGAATTTAAAGATAAAACTATAAAGCAATATAAAAGGGCATACATGGACAAGCATACCATTTTTCTTGATGGAAAGGCTTAACTCCATTCAGGTATATTGTCCTAATAATAAGATAAACTTAGTGGTATTCCAAATAGAAGCTTGACTTTTTTTTTTTTTAATTTGACAAGGTGACAAAAAAGCCAAGAAAAATTTTAAAAAGAATAGTGAGAAGGTATGTGACCTGTCAACAATTTAAATGTATTTTCTTGTTACTGAAAATGAAAAATCCAGTACAAATATAAGAATGGATGAATAAGTGCTTGGACTAGTTCAGAAAATAATGCACACGATGCATATTAGAATTTATAAATTACGACATTGATATTTTCTATGCGTATGGAGAATGTTTTATTCAGTAAATAGTATCAAGATAATTAGCAGCCATATGAAAATAATTGAATACTTTTATCATATTTGTACCATAATAAATAACAGATAAATTAAATTGTACATATGAAAACAATAACATTAAAAGTATACTAGAAAGTAATCAAGGATAAAATTTTTGTAATAGCAGCAATACGAGTAAAAACAATAGACATCTCTCACATGTATCAGATTGGCAAAATTTAATAGTTTAGGGTTGATTCAAAAGTGAGAAGACAAAAAAATAACAGTGAGAAGATAGGCTTTCTCCTATATTGTTGGCAAGAGTAAAAATTGTTAAAAATGTACATACTTTACGAACCAACAACTGCACTTCTAAGAATCTATTTTATAAATATCTAGTAAAAAAAAAATGGTTACAATAGCATAACACAAGAAACAAAAACAACCAGGAAGTATTTAAATCATTATATACCTTCACCTTGCTGGATACAAAGTCAACACTCAAAAGTCAATAGCAGTTCCCTAACTGGACTGCTAGCTGCAGGGACCTGCCTGGATTTGACCTGCCCATGAACAGCGCTGCCAGCCTCCTACTCTACAGAATACGGCGGAGTGAGAGCCAACCTTGACCTTATCATTGAAGATAACCCTGGAGGCATAAAGGTCATAAGAGCCAAGAAATACGTATGTATACCCAGAAGAAACTGCAAAAACAGACATTTCCGAGGAGGACACTATTAAATATCTTTTTGTAACCTTGTACAAAGAAAATATCAAACCAACTTGGAGAACAAGCCAAGAGGGATAAAGTACAGATGTATACAAAGAAAATGACCAGACATAGAGGCAAAACACAACCCCAGACTCCCAGCCCACCCAGAATAAATACAGAGGAGAATGACATCGAGGAATTCAGAAGCCACCCAATCAAACTCTCAGAGATGATAGCAACAGAAGTTGAAAAACAGATAGGCATGGCAATAGAGAACATCAAGCTAGAGGTAATAGACAAGGTCAGGAAAGAGATGACCAACATAATGAAAGATTTGCTTAGTGAGTTCAGGGTAGACACAGATTAAAAAAAACAGAAGAACTAAGAAAAACAATCGAAAATTTGAATATACAACTTAGCAAGGAAATGGAGCCCATGAAACAGATCCAAACAGATATCGAAGAAATAAAAAACTCGCTGGAAAGTATACGGAGCTGAATGAATGAGAGCGAAGATAGAATCTCAGAAGTAGAAGACAGATCAGCAATTAATGAGAATGAAAAAAAAGACCTCTTAAAAGTAGCTAGAGAATATGAAATATCACTACAACATCTGGAAGATGATGCAAAGAGGAACAATATAAGAGTGATAGGAGTGAATGAAAAAGAAGGAGACAATATGAAGGATCTAAAAAGAATATTTACAGAAGTAATGATGGAAAACTTCCCAAGTATGAGAAAAGAACTTGATATACAGATAAGTGAGGCATATAGAACCCCAATTACTCATAACCAAAATAAATCCACACCAAGACA
>PVJO010023345.1:0-26284 GCA_004026905.1 Hystrix cristata | reverse complement strand
AACTAGATAGGGAAAAGGGGGATAAAGAAGAAGGTTAAAAGAAAAGTAAGATGAAAGGGGAAAAAATGGTAAAGTGTAGTTACACTTGTTGCAAATAGGGAGGGGTGGGTGAATGGAAGGGAGGGGAGGGGAAGGGGGGAAGAGGGGGGAAAACCAAGATGCATCATGTACAGGTACAAAATAACCATGTTGATTATGATCATTATGTATACAATGTACCAATACATGTTCTTGGTAAAAAATAATAAAAAAATTAAAAGAAAATACTGAGATTTGGTTTGTAAAATTGCTACTCTTACAAACCAAACATATATATTCTGCTGTAGGTACTTATATATAAAATATATATGAGTTCATAGCAGCACAATTTGTAATAGCTAGGTCTTGGAAACAACCTAAATGCCCAACAACTGATGAATGGCTAAAGAAGATGTGATTTTTCTACACAATGGAGTACTACACCACCATAAAAAAGGATAAACTAGAGTCATTTGTATGTAAATGGATGTTCCTTGAGAACATACTATTAAGTGAAATAAATCAGACACTTATCAGTACACATTGAATTGTTTCTCTGATATGAGAAACCATAAGTGTAAATAAGGACAAAGGGGTATAGTAGATATGTTAAAAAAAAAAAAAGAGATAGTATTCAAAAGAGAGGAGAACTAGATAGGGAAAAGGGAAAGAAAGAAGAAGGTTAAAAGAAAAGTAAGATGAAAAGGAAAAAAATGGAAAAGTGTAAATAAACTTGTTACAAATAGAGAGGGGTGGGTGAATGGAAAGGAGGGGAGGGGAAGGGGAGGAAAAGCCAAGATACATCATGTACAGGTACAGAATAACCATGTTGATTATGACCATTATGTATACAATGTACCAATACATGTTCTTGGTAAAAATAAAATAAACTAAAAAATTAAAAAAAATATATATGACATGTTAGCTATAGTATGTGTGAGATATACATATATATGTGTATATATATTAAAAGTAGAAGTGTGATTGAAGTCGATCTGCAAGCAGTCAGTATAGATGAGATTAAAAATAAAGCTAATAGATCACCTACTGGTGTTTATACAAAAAAGGACAGACTCCTGACTTTCTGGTGTAACTGATTCTCACTAGCATTTACAATTACTTATGCTTTTGAATTTTACTATTGGTATTAATCGTACGATTGTTGTGTTATTTTGATTGTGTTTGCACATAGCATCTCTTAACATCACAGAAACACAGTGTTTTTTTTATCCTTGCAGGGAGCCAGAAGCTGCCCTGTACGTTGTGTACCTGCAAAGCCAGCTGGAGAAACAGAGGTGGGCCTGCCGGGCTCCAGCATCCCTGCTCTTGGCGACGGACTCTCTGCTCACAGATATTTTACATCCTTCTTAGAACTCCGTCTTAGCCTGTCTCCTACTGCTTCTCAACCACCAAGAGCCGCTCTGTTTCTGGATGTCTACATTTAGCACACGCTCAAGGCATTTATGCTGTCCACCTGCTTGGAGCCACGTGTAAATATTCAGTTTTACAGCTATCATTTACCTTTTGCACAAATCCCTCCCAATAGCAAACAGGAATGCAAGCCTCCCTTCCATGCCGAGGGAGCAGCTGGCCTCCAGATCTTCATGGTTGGATATCTCTGATGTTCTGAATTATCCACAGACAGTGCAGATGCAAGAACTTGGGAGGCTGCTGAGGGACAAAGTGGAGCCTCAGGATCCATCCCATTGGCTCCCGGGGCTTCTGGACAGCTGAGCACTGGCACGTACGCCCCGTAGCAGTAGACGCAGTTTTGCAAAGGCTAGTGACGATTATGTTTGCTTTAAAAGTCTGTCCCATATCACAGACCCACTAGGAAAGCAAACCCTACTCATGGGGCTTCATCTTCTGTGCCCAGTATAAACACCTGGATAGATGTTTCTTTACCATGTTTGAAAGCTTTCAGGAAGGCAGAACTCAGCTCTATCTCACACTGAATGGATAGGTTTGTACTGCGGCTGGCGTTCAGTTTTTCAGGCCCAGAAGTCTGAATTTATTCACTCACCAGGGAGCTGCAGAAAACGGAAAAACATGCCTGCTATTCTGGGCACTGTCTTTTCTTTATCAAGGTATCTGGAAACTGAATAATGAGAAGGATGCTTTCTAAACTTGGGATAATAGAAAATAAAATTACACATAATTATGAACTTTTCCCCTCAAGTCATGGAAAAAGCCTCATGAATTATCCCTATCCAATTACACAGGGAACATTTCTAGTAACTGGAATGTAAGAGTCTTTCTCTCCCCTCTGTAAAAATGCTGGATAAATTCAATCTCATTTCTGAAGTAATCTGTTTATATCAGTCATCAGAACCGTCTCCTCATGCCAGGCAAAATTTCACCACAGTGATAAACAGCATGCTGGTGAGGAGGGGCAGTGCACATCGAAAACATGGCTGTGGCTATCTTGTGAGGCTGGAATTCATTTAGGAAATGCTGTTGTAAGACTTACCTCCCTGCAGCAATGGGGGATGCTCGGCCCTGCAGTATCAGAGAGTTGGTGGCAGCACTTAACTTCAGAAACAAAGTGGGTGGACGTAGTTTAAATGACAGCAAGGTCAAAAGGTCAGAATGGGAATGGAGAGAGGGGCAGTGGTGCTAATGCTCAGAGTCCTGCTGAGGTAGCCATGGAACATGTTTCTAGGGCTAAAGAGATGTGCCGACAGCAAGAGGGGTGCTTGAGATGTGCTCAGGAGGGCTCAGGTGTGAATGAGCAGAAGCCTGAGGTCTGCTGTCCCAAAGGGAAGTCACAGTAAATCCCTTCCTGTGTTTTCAGACATAGGCTATTCTAAGGCCCAGAACATATCAACCAAAAGAAGGGCAAGATCTTCATGAAGATGGACCCCGAAACCCCACGGCAAGTATTTCTTTCCTAAAGGGCCTGAGGTCATTTAGTCAAGCAGCAACCTAGGGGAAGAGCCCAGCCTAGGTTCACACAGGGAGTGGTACATTGGTACTGGCAGAAAACGAATTGTTACTGAGCTATTTCCTCTACTCGAGTCACCATGAATGACGGCAATGAAGAAATAGCTCGCTAACAGACAGATTTGGAGCTGTTTATCTTCTTTGAAAGAAGAGTCGCCTGAAGTTACAGTGTCGTGGGCACTCATGAGTGACCTAGCTCGCTGGTCAGGACCCAGAAACGAACAGAACCTGAGCGAGACCAGTGAAAGGCAGGTCAAGGAAAGAAGCAAATGGCTGAACACAGAGTTGAAAGCACAGTGTGTTAGGATCTCTACCACACATTAATGCTGCTAAGAGATACCCGCCAGATTCCCATCCCGAGAGAAGGCAGCTGGCCACCAGGTGCCAATCAGCCTGTGTCCTTGGCCACCCCAGTGAGGAGGCCATGCATGGTGGAAGAGGTGGGTTCTGTGTATGGGCCACAAGTGCAGGCCAGCTTGTAATCTGTGCTCATAGCTATGCAACCTGCCAGTCCCAAAAGTCAGTGCCGAATTACTCATGTGTACTACTCCTCCAGGAGATAAGTTGGTGGCTACTAGTTAGGCTCTATATATCCTAGAAAGGGCCATGTTTCATCCTGATCTCAGTTGACTTGTCTATGAGTATGATTTGCTCTTATCTGCCTCAAATGGCACCCAGGAAAGACTTTGGAAGTCTGAGCAGGGGCCGTGAGAGCCACATCACATGACTTACAATAGTGCACTGAGGGACTCGCCTTATGGCAAGAAAGAGAATGTGGCAATAGGCACATGAGTCCTACTGTGTGCCACACCTTCCAGAAGTTGTCCTCCTGGAGGTAAGAATGGTCTCCTGGAGGCTTAGCCTGGAGGAGATGCCCTACAAGGATGGGGTAGCATTCTTCAAAGTATGGTTTCTGCCTTAGACCACCAGTTGTTATGTGGTGCCATATACCCAACAAGTTGATGGGTCCAAGTATATGAATCCAGGGAAAGAGTACAAGCAGAATGATTCTGCTTACCGCCCATTCTAGGTACCCCCCTGGGGGTTTGTTCTGCCCCCACAGCTTTGGGCTTGGTAGGTCAAGTTACTGATTCTAAGAGGGGCAAGTCTTCCACCAAGGGCTTCTTCCCGAGCCTCACTAAACTGTACACTGTAGCTTCTGTCTTCACATTTTGGGATGCTCATGCCAGTGAGAACAAAAAGGAAGATGACCTCCACCAGGCATCATCAATGACCTCTGTGAGGAAGCGGACTGACAGCTGTAGGAAGAGAAAGGAATCACTCAGGCCATCCGCTGCAGCATAGTCCACATGCTCATTCCCAGTTATGATCTGAGGTGGTAACCGGGACTCGGGCCCCTCAGGAATAAGCATCAGGGTCAAGAAAAGGACGGTCGGATGAAGAGAAAGGTGATGAGTACAGTGCCCAGACTCAGGACCGACTCTGCACAGAGAACTATAATCTGTCTTCTGACTCTTATTTTAAGTATTCCTAGACATTGCAACTAGCTAGAAAATACACAGGAGCTGTGCCTGCATTGAGTAATTAATTAAAAGCAAATGGATTTGTGTGTTTGGAGGATGACATTCTCCTCTGCTAGCCACTGCCCCACCCCACAGCTGCTGCGAGAGTTGCACAACAACGCACAGTTGTCCCTTCATTCAGGAAGCAGTGTTTGGTCGGAGAAGCCACCACATCCTGGATCTCTGCTCCATCCAGGGGAGGGAAGACCTTGGCCAGCGAATGACAGACATCACTGATTTACTGAATGAGCTTCATCAAGACTATCATCCCAAACACCTTTGTGAGCTGCTTCCTTGCTGATAACCCTTTAATATCACTCTCATCAATTCTGCCCTACATGCTATGCAGGATTCATTTCTCCAAACTCCCTTTTTAGCACATTTCTTTTCCCTTTAAAAATCTATATGGTTGTTTTAATGGATTAACTTTTGTCCCCTCCAAATGAATATGTTGATGTCCTAATGATTGAGTTCAGAAGCAGGGCCCTTAAAGAGGTAATGGAGGACAAATGTAATCATACAGGTGGGCCCTGACCCTGTGTGACTGGTGTGCTGGGAAGGAGAGACAACAGGTGCACACTCACAGGACAGCCACATGGGACACAGCACAGGGCAGCTGACTGAGGGCCGAGGGGAAGCCAAGACCCGCTGACACCCGGACCTTGGGCTTCCCATCTCTGGAGCTGTGAGGAAACCGATTCTGGTCGTTTAAACCTCTAGTCTTCGGAGCCCTGCTAAACAAATTCAGCTGCTTACTGCCTATGAGATTTGACTTTATTATTAATAGGTCTATTTAACAAATATTAATTAAGTGTAGTCACTGTGCCAAAGGCTGGAGATACAAAGAACGAGAAATTGTACTTAGCTGCAAATTCTCAGAGACTGTTAAGGGAATAAGTTGGCTGCTAAGAGAATAATTTGTACCCCCCACCACATGAAACATGGTTCTGTCTGAAGAGATTGGGAAAAACCTCAAAAGAGAGATGAAAATTAAAATCGAACCTGCTTTTTTACATTGATCTTTTTTTCAGATCATTTTCATTAGTATTTCCTTTTAAAGAATAAAATAATATGAATTGTTCTTTTCTACATTTTGGAAGTATTTCGAGGAAGCGATCACAATGTGCTCATGGAGCAGAGGGAAAGAGTTCAGGACAAGTGCAGCTCCCTGCGAGACTGGAGCGACAGCTCTTGCCTGTGTGACTCTGGTGTGTTCGTGGCTGTCATCTGTGAGGTGTGATGTAAGTGACTTCTTGCTAATACAGTAACATGCTGGGCTTTGCAGGTGATTCACTCATTAAACTAGAGAGAAATCAGAGCTCTCTCTCTCAAGTAATGGCAGCACCACACACGGTTCTGATATGTTTTGTTTAGTAGACTTTGACCTGGCCCGAAGAGAATTCTAGCCCTTGTTCCTGGCTCTTAGCAAACTCTAATTAAGCCTTGGAAGTCTGTTTATTATCCACAGTGGGCTCCTCTGACCACACCTGTTCACTTATGCTAACAGGACAACCTGGATGGGCGTCTCTGACCACACCTGGTAGGAAGGACACCAGTTCAGCCATGTGGCCACTGATCCATCAATCATGCCTATGTTCTCAGGCCCCAGTAAAAATTCTGAGTGTGGAAGCTCCCCAGGTTGGCAAGACTCCTGGAACACCATCACCCACAGGGGCAGAGAGGGCAGAGCATCCTCAGGACAGCAGAGACTCTGAATTCTTAACCCTTCCAGGTTCTTTCTGCCTTCTGCTTCTCTTCCTTTGGCTGATTCTAATTTGTGTCTCATCCTTGTAATGGGTCACAGCTGAATGCAACAGGTTTCAGTGATCCTATGTGTCTGTCAAAGGAACTTTCCTACTTGAGGGTGGTTTTGGGAAACTCTGGAACTCACAATTGACATCAGATATGAGGCTGGTCTTGTGACCTGGCTTCCCTGTGACTTTGTAGCTCACCCTAACTCCTTTCACCTGGTGTCAGAAGCTCTGAGTTAGCCCCACAGACTGGAGGACTACACCTTTACCTTCATCCTTTGGCTGCCTGTGGATACAGTCTTGTTGGGAATAAAAAATGGTAAGTTCAGGGGTGCTGACTGATAACTGCATAACCTTGGTCATGCGTGTCATTCACTCTGTGCACTGCTGAAGAAGGACGTGTGTAGTTAGATGTGGTAGAAGATGAATTTATCAAATAGATATTGTCTAAACCTGCAACTCTTGTTTTATGTAATAGTATGTGGACAGCCACATATACCAGTAAAAATCTGTAAACTAGAAAAATCCTCATGGCTTAGTGCAAATAACAGTATTAAAAGAGACCAGTGTCAGTCCTACCTACATGCATTTTAGCTTCTGATTTGGTCACCGATTTTCAGTTTTTCATGTATGAAATGAAAATAAAATAAGGCACAATTCAGAGAATTATGAGGTTTAAATGAAAAATGAATAGCATCTGAGAGCATTTTGTAAACCTTCAAATGTTAATGATGTAGTAAATAAGAGAGGTTTGTCCCTCCCGTTCCATCGGACGCATCGGTGATGCATCAGTCAGGGTTCTACGGAGAAACAAGCCAATAGGGTGCACAGAGAAATATAGACAGATAAGTAGAAATTTATTCTGAGGAACTGACTCACACAATTACAGAGGCTGAAGATGCCCATGATTTTCCATCCGTGACCTGGTGGTTCTGGAAATCTAGTGATAAAGTTCCAGGTCCAAGCTTGTAGCCTGCAAACCCAGAGAGCCAGTGGTGTGAGTTCAGTCAGAGTCGGGAAGCCTGAGACCGGGAGTGTAGATGTCTAAGGACGAAGGATTTGGAGGTCCCGGGTCAGGCAGAGCATGAGTCCACCTTCCTCAGCCTTTTTGTTCTGTCCAAGTCCTTGTGCACTGAGGCATGCCCAGCTGCATGGGTGGGGGCGGATCTTTCCTTAGTGTGATAATTCAGCTGCTAATCTCTTCTGAAAACGCCTCAGAGACAGACCTAGAAACAGTGTCTCACGGCTACCTGGGTGTCCCTCAGCCCATTCAGGTTGCCACGATTAACCATCACAACTTATCCGGCTCAAACATTTATCTTCGCACTTACTTGTCTGTAAAATTACAAGACAGCTTCCTTCTCTGCGTTCATTTTAAGGCAAATATCTTCATTATCATCATTCTTTTGGGTCATAATTTTGATAGGTAGTTTTAAAAAATAATTATTTTCCAAAGCCTAATGTTTTGAAGAGAGAAGAGCAATCATTATGAAAAATTGATCCTTAGGCTTATGACTCTCTATCTGCCAAGATAGGCACCATCAATTTGGCCAAAAACATGCTCAGTAGTAAGAGGTATATGTAGCTTAAAGGAGAGAAAAGAAATTTTAAAAAATTACCAAGCAAGAACTTTCTAATTAACAAATTATATTTATATAATAATTATATAATTTCACACATCATTGGTTATATTTTAAACAAATGTAAGCAATGAAATGGATACAATTCAGTCTTTGTTTCCTTAATTTTTTCATGGTCGTCAAATGGCTGTGTTTTCGAGAAATGCTGTTTATGGTGGAAAAAGCCTGCAAGTCATGATTAGTGGTTCTGAGTGCAAGATGAATTCCTTCTGCTCCTGAGCAATTCTTATGTTTACTGAAGCTGTATCCTCCTTTGAGACACATTTTTCCCTCCGTTTTCACTGTTTCTCTCCCCCACTCAAATAGGTGAGACTTTCTTTGCTCACTGCTGTGGGGAAGTTAGCTTTCAGGAAGTTCAGCTTCCTGAAAAATATTTCTTGGCTTTTATTTCGAAAAGTTAAGTCTCAGGAGGGAAAAGGGGTTCTAGGTAGAGGCAAACATCTTTAAGAAACTTAAATTCTTTCAATAAATTCTTTCAAGAATTTAGTTGAAAATTCTTTCAAACTAAAAAGGAGTCCCCTTGATAAGGGGGGGTGAGGAGGAAGAGAGACAGAGGGTCCGTCCCTGAGTGGCCGGGGTCTGGGGATGCTCCCTGGTTGCACCCCAGGATGGCAAAGCCCAGAGAGGATCACGCCAGGACCCCAGGGGTCCCAGCTCCTCCCTGTCTCCCTGTTAAGCCGGAACCCAGTGGGCCACCAGGGAGGGTGCAGGGCTGCACAGAGAGTATAAAACCTGACACCACCCAGGAAGGCCGTCCCTCCACCTCCCCGCGCCTGTGGTATCAGGATGGCCTGTAGTCCCAGAACTTCCACAAAACCCAGTGAAGCCCCAAGCTTATTGGTACTCAGAAATACTCCATCACAACAGGACTAGGGGTTCAAATATTTTTGAAATACCTACGAAAGTAGGAAACATAGCACAGCTAGTATAGTTGGGTCCATGATGTATGAAAAAAATGACCAATTTAAAGAATATTTATGGGTAATTTACTTCTCATATCATTTAGATTATACCTGTTACTAAAGAGATTATGAAACCATGAGTACTATAGTTAATTGATATGTTTGAATCCCAAAATATCTGTCCAGACAAAATATTTAAAAAGAAAGTGACTGATTAATGTCAATGTTTTTGTGATTTTTTTTTTCCTTAGCATTAGTTATTTTCAGACACACGCAAAATACTGTAACTCTCAAAATGTGGCCAGCAGTAGGACAGGGTGAGAAAGACAAAGACCGAATAATGAATAATGAATAATAATGAATAATGATACCTAAAGAAATGAAAGTTAATTGGTAGCTTAAATGGTGAGACAGGAGAAAATTATATTTGTGCTTTTATTTTTGATATGCAGATCCACACCGACACATACCTTGCAGATACATTTGGCTGTTCACTTAATCGCAAATGACCTTCCCATGCCTTTCCTTCAGTGTCTCCAGAGACACGTGCCTGCCGCGTATTTCCAGAAGACACGGAGGTACTTGCAGCCAGCCTGCCAATCCCATGACCTAGAAAGATTCGCTTTTTTAGCCAGAAGTTTCAAAGAAGAGAGATTAAAATAGCAAGTGAATTTCAAACTGGTATGAATGCTAATCTGAGATGACCCATCTCTCTCTCTTTTTCATCTCTAGCCTATAATACCTCATAGAAAACAAATACTCTTTCAGTCCTATTTTGTTTACTGAATCCCGCCCAGATGTTAGTTAGACTATGCTCTGGGAACTCGGAACTTGAAAAACCAGAATGCCTGCCTGTAACAGTCCGCAAACAACTCATCGTGTGGACCTAGAACAGCCTGGGCAGTGACATAGTGGAAGCGTGTCCAACATGCACGGGTGAGAGAAGACAGGATGTTTGATTCTGCCTGGAGACTGGGGCGTAAGGAAGCAAGAGGAGTGGACTTGCCTTGCAAGGGATTGTTGCACAATTGGTCACCAAAGAACACACTATGGAAGGGAAAAGCATTCCCAGTATAAGAGTTTTCATGAGCAAAACACAAAAACCTGGTAATGAACTGTGAGTGTTCAGGAATGTTGGAGAAATAGGACATTTATGTGGGATGAAGGAAGCAGGTGGGACAAGACAGATGGAAAGAGGAAAGACAAGTCTAGAAAGGCAAGAGATTGGGTCCAAAATTAACCTATGGATTTAATATTTAATTTTCACTGTATGTCTCCACATTCTGGAATGGTCAGCCAAGTTTTGATAAAGACTCACAGGCAAGTCCAACCTGTGGCCCAGCCCAGAGGCCACTTGACTTTTTTTTAATGCTATAATAACAAATATTTTTAAAGGGAAGTTTTGCTACTTACATCCATTAAGTCTATAGTATATTTTTTATGTGGCCCAAGACAATTCCTCTTCACCCACTGCAGCCCAGGCAGGCCAAAACTTGGGCCCCCACAGAACCAACCCAAACTTCTCAACTGACAGTTTAAGAAGTCTAGCAAG
Source organism: Hystrix cristata (assembly GCA_004026905.1). Lineage (NCBI taxonomy): Eukaryota > Metazoa > Chordata > Mammalia > Rodentia > Hystricidae > Hystrix > Hystrix cristata. The sequence goes on along the minus strand of PVJO010023345.1, from coordinate 15,955 downwards.
ACAGATACAAATAGTTCCTTGGCTCTTTAGTATTGATGCAGAAAAGCGACCTCTACCTGATGTGTGGCCACAGTTAAAAATGACAAAGTCACCTGCAAAACTTGCCGACATTTGTCTTGATATGGAATCTTTATTTCCAGTCTTTCCTAAACCACATATTCCCATCTCCATAATCCAAGCCCTCTGTAATTCACATGCTGTTGCCATAGGAGCTTTGGAAAGAATTTTCTGATGTGTGACCCTCTTTTCTTTTATTCTGTGCTACTTCAATGAGTAGAAAAACTTCCTCAGGTGTGTAAAATGTCAGGAATCTGCTTATAAACACACACACACAGAGATACACTTACACACACACAATTTCTTACCGTACTTTGTTTCATTTTTCACTTCAACATACACATATTCCTTCAGTCTTCGCTGAGAAGACTGAAGTCTGAGCTCCAGGAAGACACAGGGCCTGTCTTATACTGTACTCTGCTCCAGAGCTCATGTGACACCACTAGAGAAACAACATTCAGAATCTGTATGTTGACTGACTACTGGATCCTTACCCATTCTTTCCATCTTTTCTTTTTTATTATTATTTTAATAAATAGAGTCAAAATAGTCTTAATACATAGGTTTTGAGGGGGTGCTTTTCTTCTTACTCATCGTTTTTGTTATCCTCCACCCTGAGTAAATATTTAAAAATAGAGGCTGAGAAAGATGTGTATATAAGAGTACCAAGAAGAAAAAAAAAGTACATAGGTAAAATTCTGAGTTTCTATTCCTCTCTCTGGAAAAAGTCAAACAGTCCTACTTTACTTATTTATACACATAGTAACTTAAAGTACACATGAAGGAAAGGGTATCAGTCTTTTCACAGCCTCATTAGGACTTGAAAACCTAAAGATTTTCCTACCACACTCAGCAAATTTGCCATGCCTGGCCTGCTTTGGAAAGGTATTAAGTGCTGTAGCCTTTCCAAGTGTTCTGCAATAATTTATAAATCACCCTTCACAAGATCCTGTGGGGAAGGGAAGAGGTACTGCAGCTATTTTTGAAATACAGGGAAATGTGCTGGAAGAATTAAGGATGGGCAGAGTGAAGGGCTCAGCACTTGCACCCTTTCCCTCCTGTGCTCTGTGCCCTGACAGGTGTGGATGGCCCAGAGCCTGGGGCCTCTTGGCGTGCGAGCTGCGGGCAGGGAAGGAAATCACCAGGGCATGTCCCATTGATCAGAGGGGGCTAGGTATCATGGCGCCCACCTTCTCCCAGACTTTCGGCCTAATTCTTTTCCCTAAACCACAGACATTCAGAGACTGGATTCCCAACACCTTCGGGTCTGCTAACTCAGTTCCTCATACCATCCACATCAAGGCCTCCGACTTTTTATTCTCTGAAAAAAATAATGCTGTCCTTCTCCATCTGTGCCACCCTAATGAAACACGTGAGAGTGGGGAATCTGCAAAGAACAGAAATGGGTCTCTCCTGTTCCTGCACGATGGGGAGGGCAAGATGCAGATGCTGGCATACAGTGTCTGATGAGGGCTCTTTGCTGCAGGCTCCTGGGGAAAGGCTAAAGACAGCAAACCTGTCTGTTCAACCCCCTATAAAGGCTGCATCTCCCTGCCTGCTGCTCACTTCTCTCCCTGCTTCCTGGCCACCATGCAGTAAGCAGCCACCCTCCGCCTGCCCTTCCACTCAGCCTTCCTGCCCTGGAGGCAGCCAGCTCAGGACTGAAACTTCTAGAAACCTCTCCTCTTTAAGTTGTGAATGTTGGATATTTTGTCCAATATTGATGAGAAAATGACTAAGACACCCCATAAAAGTCCCACTTCTTAAAGTCACATTGGTGACTAAATTTCAATGTAGGAATCTTGGAGACACATTCAGACCCAGGAGTGCTCTTTCCTAGGTGGACTTCCTCTGGCTTCCTGCTGAAGCTGCTGCTGCTAGCACCTGGGATGCTGGGAATTCTTTTTGAAGCTGCACAGTTCTGCTTTGGATTCGATCCCCCAGTGGCTGATTCCTTCACCTGCTCCCTCCTGGTGGACTCTTCCTGAATCCTCACACAATCTTTGCTCCTTAGTTCTCTTTCTTTTGGAATACTGATTCCTAAAACGTTCACCTAAAACTTGATTTCAGCCCTCATGTGTCCTAGACACTTTGTGCTTGGAAGGTTCTCCGGGTCTTTCTATAAACACATAAAATAGCAAAGCCCTCCATGGCCACTTTCTGCTATTAACAAGCCCTCCTTTGTCTGGGGCAATCCTCTGCCCCAACCCACAGTTTACTTACTGACCCGATAGCTTCCCTCCATTCTAGAACAAAAGGAATTCTGGGTTTGTTTGAGATATAGCAGGCTTTTCTTTAGCAAAGGGAAGAATCATTTCTTGCTAACTAATCCTAGTGAGAATTTGGGGTGGATGGGGAGGAAAAGAGGTTCTCAGGAAGCTGAAGAGCCTGGTGTAAATAGAAAGAATCACTTTCCGCCCCAGTGTCGGGGATTTACACAGGTAACAGGAATTACCTCCTCTTTCCTTTTCTCCTGCATAGACAATTGCTGTCAGGATGTGAAAGGGCTGCTTTATGTCTGAGCTTAGGTGTGGATTAAGGAATGAATCACAGCAGACACGGCGGTTGTCTAGCACTTCTTGCTGTCCCTGGGTATGGCTGGGTCACGCCACTTGGCTTCTGTTTTATTGGTCATTGAACAGTCTCGGGCAGTGACACAACTTGCAGCTCAGAAAGTTGTCCTGAGCTTTCTCTGCTTATTAAACTATATCCTTGTTGGGCCACCTGCAATTTTGAAATTTTTTCATGTATATGCATTCATTCAATAACGTTCACCATCAAGTACTATGGCAGATTGAATTAATCGTCTGAACTCTTCACTCACTGTTAGTATGTTAGGTATGTAATGTCACAGTCTCCATGGCGTTATGGTCAGAGTGTGTACCTCTCTGCCCCTTATCTTTGGATGTGGCCATGTGTCTTGCTCTGGACAATGAGATATACAGTGTGTGACTTAAGGATGTGGTGGAATTGTGCTTCTTCTTCTGTCACTGCCATGACAAGCACAGCCACTCTCCTGCCACCCAATGGACTTCCGCATATGGAACACAGTATAGCACTGCCCTGGCCCACTCGCAACTCACAGGATAAGGCACAGGCCTTTCAGGTGGCCTACACATGTACATGTGAAATCACTGCCACAGCCTCGGGGCGTCGGGTTCATCTATGATCAGAGCAGCAGCATTTTTACAATAGTTGGAGCCTACAGACACCAAGCGAGAAACATGAAACCCAAAACTGAATGCAGGGTTTAAAACTCCTAGCCCAGGTCATTTTATTAACACCAACATTATGAAGTTATTAAACATTATTAATATCATTAAAATAATGTATACATAAATAAGTTATAGCAACAATTTTTGCAAAGTGGCAGGAAACACACGAAGCCCCCAGAGAGAAAACTTCCTTCTGTCTTGAGTGTCAGAGGAAAAGTTGTCCATAGAAGAAACAAAGCTGGACCATCGGGATACAAAGAGGAGAAGACCAGTAAGTGTATTCCAGGCAGGAGAATGCAGGAATGCAGATGGAACAGGGCATAGTTGGCTAAGTTCAGTGTATTTAGATGGCAGAGAATCAAAAGCACTTCATGAAAGTTTGAGTGATGGGTGTTCTTGAGCACCAACTACAAAGGATATTGAAACACGGCAAGAGTGCATAAGAAATAAAAAGTTGGTTAAAAAGGGTCCTTGTATAATTGGCAAAATATAAGTTGATCTCACCACAGCCAGTGTGAACACTTTTTGGAGGGAAAAAAGTCCCTTGCGCACTGTTCTTTTTGACCTCGCTTACTACATCCACGTTGAATAACTGTTTGAGGGTTATCGTTTTCAAGGACTGTCTGCCAAATCGTTTGCTGACCAAGGCCTGCATGTCTTGGTCTGGTCTTGGCCCTTAGAGATTTTCTAACTCAAACACCTGCATTTTGCAAAGACTCGAAACACCAAACTTGAGCAAAAATCAGAAGCTTAAACCAGAACCTAGGTCAGTGGTGGTGAACCCAGGCACACGTGTCACAGCAGGCTGTTGGTATCACTGGAAGTTCTAAAAGGTTCGCCATCGCTGACCTGGGTCTTCTTTATCACACTTGACCTCTTTTCACTTACTGCCTTAACTTTGCCACACTCTAGAGGGATGAAGATATCTGCCTTGGTAAAAGGATCAGGGTTGAAACTTTAAAATGTGCATCACTGTAATAATACAGAATTAAGAAAATATGTTATGTGTGCATACAGATATATACAATATCACGTCATCTTCTGCAGGGATGTTGGGTAGTGAGAACAATACAGAAGGGCCCCACCCAAGGCAAGTTTTGGTTCAGGGGAAGGGATTATGTTAGGGAGAGAAAGAGATACATAGTCTAGGAGCAACTCCAAAGAAGCACACATAACCCCTACCCTAGAACAAGCTTCCCCTGGCCTAATGGCTTGCCTGATTCTAACAGAATATCAGGCAGTTGGATGCCTTCAACTCAGACGCATGGACAAAATAAACTGTCATAACCCAGCAATATACCTTCTGGGAATGTTTAGGAAATATAACGCACTACAGTATGCTTTTCTCCTCTTTAGAATATCTACATAAAGTATAAGGGATGCTATCAGAGAAGAGGAAGAGAATTGGGGGAGGAGGACGAGGGGAAAATGGAGAGGAGGAGTAACAGGAAAGAGTGATCAAAATATGTTACATACATACACAAATATTCCAAAATGAAACCCACTGTTCACTGCAAACTGATATGCACCAATAAAAAAGAGCTTAAAAATAACATCTGAAATCTTCCAGAAGGCCAAATATTTTAGTGAAGGAACTAAGCCCCGAGCTCATTATATCTATGTACACACAAAGCTTTAGATCGTTGCGAAGACCATGTGGGAAGAGAGCACGGGTTCTCCCTAATCACAGCATTCCCAGAGCAACAGAGTGTACCGAGGTCCACGGAATGAGCCACCCACCAGCATCAGAGTCCCAGGCCCCCACCATGGCACAGCGCCTTCTGCGCCTGTGCAAGGCTGTCTTGCTTCCAGAGGTCCTGAGGCAGGTCCCAGGCTGTCCCACACCTGGGTATGGTCCTGGACGCTCAGTGAAACCTGAGTCCTCACCGAGTTCGGGCCCACAGAAATCAAAGGAAACAGCCACCGCTTTGAGGGAATTAGTGAAAATAAAAGGCTTTGAAGAAGTGATATCTGGACTATTGACATAAAAATGGTCTCTCAAAAGACAATAGAGTTTGAGTTGAAAGCATTAGTGAAAATGGAAAACAATGAAGTCAAACAGTAACAGTTAATAGACACTGATCCCGGGACAGCTCTGACACTAAACAGCTGCCATTTATTCCTTAGAAGCATAGTGAACCCCAATAGATAAGGCGGGTATACTAGAACCCCCTGAAAGTACCACAGAAAGATTGCTGGCATTCTGTCTTTAGTTCTTAAGCTGAAGTCACAGTGTTCTTTCCTGATTAGCTCAACTCCCCGCCTCACTCAGTTCCTTTGGCTTCATCTGATCCTCCATCAACTAGACTCACCGGTCTCCCTGTTCGGGGCCCACTTCTTTCTGACAAGGCTCTGTGTCACTGCGATCCTGACACACCAAACCCAGTCTACTGCAGATACCAAAGTGGTGCCCTCCCTGTCCCCACCACAGACCCTTGCATGTCCCTCCTTATGTACAAGGCCTGCTCTTCTGCCTCTCCTTCCACACCTCTATTTTTTGCCCTTGTGACTGTATCTTGCCTTCTCAAGATTATTATTTCCTGTCTCTGCCCTTGAATTTATTTTTTCCCCTCTATCTTTCCTTCCTTGACATTCTGCCAAGTTCACTTCTATGTAGTTAATAGTAGTTTAGTCTCCTCAGATTTGACCTCTCTCTTAAGGTTTTGCCCCATAATTTCAGTTATATCACTCGTGGCTGTTTTACTTGCTCCTGAAACCTAATTAAGTCAAAATGGAACTTCCTCTTTAAGAACACAAATCCAGTCACCACTCTTTGTAACAACGGTGTGATCATTTCCCCTGGATATGAAACTTCTATACGTCCAGTGATTGTTTTATTTCCCTTACTCCATGTACCCCACATTCTAATCCAACCACGTTGTTAGGACTTTGGCATCTACATTTTAAATATTTCACTCGTTTACCTTCTCACCATCACTATTGTGTTACCACCAGAGCATCCTAACACAAGTCTTTTTTTAGACAAACTCATTTCAAACGTGGTCAATGTATTTCCAAACAGTGCACTGTTCTGATATTGTCATTCCTTCCTCTTCCTTGAAATTTTTCAGTGAGGTTTCCATCTATTCCTCAGCCTGACATGCAAAGATGCAAGGCTCTTGTAACCTTACTCCCAAGATTATTTCACACTAATACTCTTTGTACAACCAGAAATGAAGCCAAATGTAACCACAGGATCGTTATTCGTTAGGGTATAATGTTGATGTTAGAACCTATTATGATTTGACCCTTCTGCTAAATAAGTTCTTCTCTACTATCTTGATGTACCTAAATGCTAGTAAATCTGGCAGAATCTACCTCATTTACTTTCCTCTTTGTTAATGCTTCCCTCAACTGGAAATAGCTCACATCCCAAAATCCAATAGCATTTTTATGTACCTCTGTGTATTGCATATTTTGACTAATTAAATGTATCTTTTCTACTACATCATAAACTCCTAAGGGTAGAACTAAGTCTAATTAGCATTGTATTTCTCAGAGAAAATACTCCAGTGCTACTAACATAGCAGGAACTTAATAAATGTTTGTTTAACGTGCAAATTAATAACCCCAGCTAACATTTTTTGGAGGGGTGGTTGCACATTGTTGCATAGAAATAAGTGCTATTTTGTTCTCTAATTTTTTTAAATGAAAAGAAAACCACATAGCCAGGGTCACTGTGGTTACACAACCCATCTAAGGTCATAAAGTAAAAGTCAAGACTGCACTTTTATCCTCAAACATAGCCCTGCCCCCGGCTTGCCTGCTTCCTGTACACGCTGCTCGGGTGTTCAGACTCTCCTTTGTGACAGGTCCCATACCTGTCTCCTGTTGTCCTTTCTCTTATTTTGTCGTGAGACCACCATTCCCTCACACCGAGCCTGTGGAATTTGTTTGAAAATCAGCTCTCTTAACCTGTACTTTGCTTCATTCAATTTGTCCTGTGTTCACTTCTCTAGATCACTTTTTGCAATGCTATTGCCCTTCTGCTTGGAAATTTTCATTGCCTCCCTACTGATTATAAAAATAAGCTGTATATTCTCTCTCTGGCAACCAAACAATAACTCATACACTGGTTTCGATCTATGCCTCTAATAAATTACTTCTAATACTCCCTGACTTGTGGCCTTCATATCCAAATAAACTAATCTCTTTGGCTTTTGAATATGTCTGGTATGTGTTTTCCCTCCTTCAGATGTAATACACAGGGTTCTGCTTCCACGGAATACACCCCTTATTTCTATTTGCTTTTCAAAGTCAAAAGTGACCATGCAATTTGCATTCCAATAAATCATTTAGCACAGTGATTACCACATTATGAAGAATCTAGTTAGTTGTAGCTTTTATTATATTATTCGTATTTTAAGTGTTCCTTTCCCTCGAAATTTCTATATTTCTTTAAATAAGTATAATCCTAATTGTTCAGATAAACAGAAACACACACACATGGATACATACAGACTCTTACTAGAACTCACAGGGTTTTCCGTAATGAGGTGGGGGAAAGGTAACAGAAAAAGTTGATCTTGAATATATTATGTCCTCTCTTTGCTCTGTGGCCTTGCTCTTGAAACTTCCAAAGGCCCCAAGCAATCCCTGTCCCTATTTACCCCATTCATGGTAAGCAGTCATCGCACTTCTGCTTGGAGAACACTGCCCCAGACAAGCACACCCAGACTCCCCAAATCTGGGCTATGTGTTTCTCTTTTAAAGATCTTTCATAAATGCATAATGCAGGGCACCTAGACAAGTAATTAAAATTGCTTTCTGATTTGTCAGCTTCTCAACTGTACTATATGTTCTTTGAGGGTACAGACTATATTCAACAGCACCCAGCCTGTCTTGGACCAGACTAAGTACTCACAGATATAGGATGAAAGAAAAAAAAGAAGGAAGAAAAGGAATGAGGGAGAGGGAAAAGGAGGGGAGGAGACAGAGACAAAGAAGATAGAGAGACAGAGAAAGAGGGAGAAAAGAGAGAGGAAGAAAAAAGTTGCTTTTTTTTTTCTTCCCAGAAGAGAATGGTGAAAAGAGTACAGCAGTTACTATATCATCTTCAAAAATCATTTTCTACCCACATCTACACTTTGTTTGAAATCACATGTCAGTATGTTCTCTTCCTCTCAAGGGAATAATAGTCTATTTAAAAACACCAAGTCATCATAAAATCTATCCAAGGCAGAAATGGAATAAACGGACTAAGGTGGATTCGCTGAAATTCCTATTCTTTCCTCTTGTTTCTCTTTGTTCTTGTTGTTCACTGCAGAAAAAGACTATGACACATTTGAAATGCCTCTGGCAAGAGACAAGTACACAGGGTTTATCTGCTTCTGAAAATTAACAAAAAAGTTTAAATGATCATTCATGTAAAATACTTGCTTGTGTTTTGTACTTCTAGATTGGGATCAGAGATAAGTCTAAGTTTGGGCTAAGAAAAAAGAGGAAGGAGGAAGAGGAGAAGGAGAAGAAGAAGGAGATGAAGAAAAGGAGGAGAAGGAGGAGGAAGAGGAGGAGAAGGAGGAGGAGGAAGAAGGAGAGCCAGAGACCCCAGCACTCTTCGAACTTGGGAGGCTGAGGCAGAAGGCTCATGGGTTTGAGGCCAGCCTGGGCAACCGAACAGGTGTTCAGAGCGCTCCCTCTGTGATAGCTTCCATACCTGCCCCTCATCATCCATTCATTTTAATTTGGTCTCTAGACTATTGTGTGCTCACATCAAGACTGCTGAATTTAATAACTGTGCCAAAAAGATAAGTATCCAAAAAGATGATAAAAAATAGAGCAATAGACTTTTTTAAAAGAGACAATAAAAAGAAGAAAATAGAAGGAGCTTTAGAATAATATTTGTTTGAGACCTTCATCCATTTAGTCCTAAACCCCCAATGCTCTGGTCTGGGCAGGAACACAGGGACGGGCCACCTGACTCCGAGGCGCACCCTGGCACTGAGGAGCAGGCCTGGAGAGCTGGCCCTCTGGAATTTCCTGAAATTAATGCCAGATTGTCACATGAGCAATTCACCATTGCTGGCTGAAGGAAGAGTGGACCAGGCATTAATCAGTAACATCAAGTAGCAAGCCTAATTCTTTGTAAGTTTATAAGTCTTACATAAGAATTTTCTATTTTACCTTTACCTTCCTTTTTGTTTTTAATTACCTGCTCCAAAACATGTCCAGAGTTCGACGAAGAAAGAGCAGTAAAAACAATTTTAAACAAAACAGGGAATAACCAGGCAATGATTTTAATAGTCTGCATGAATCCTGCAAATGGATTTGTGTAAGGTGGAACTACCTGGTGTGTTGCAACAAATGCACAGAAAACCGGTAGTGTTTGGAGTCAGCGTCCAGACAGATGGACTCCGCGCTCCTTCCCTGCTCCTTGGGTGTGTGCCTGGCAGACAGGAGGCTCTCAGTAATGTGACGGAATGAACAAACACAAGCTCCAATAAGTGACCTGCTGATTTATCACCAGGGACAGGGCTCTTGCCGTGTCTTCCATTCATAACCAGAATTGACTTGTTAATGAGGACAGCAGCCTGGAGAAGGAGAGACACTTCCTGCCTGCTACCTGACTGCCAAGCTGCTCTTGCAAACCAGTTCTGCAGCAACAAGTGCCAAGTGCAGGGGAAGATGGACAGATGGCTGCTTGGATGCCTCCCAGGATCGGGCTGCGGCCCATTGTTATATTTATTGCTGACAAGGTAATTAACTGGCTGGCGCCTTGTTTTTAAATTGGTCGCCTTCCACAGACTGCCACACTCGGGGCTGCAGCAATCACGCCTATGCCCGGAGGAGCAGCTCGGAGGACCCCACAGGCTGCGGGAGCCTTGGGGAGGTCAGAGGCCCGGTCCTGCTCCATCTCCCAGGGCCTTTGTCTCACCCTCCCAGGAAATACACTTCTTTTCCTGCAATGTAACTGCTGCTTCCTGACTACTTCTTTTCCTGCAATGTAACACTAACCAGCGAGGCTTTCTTAAATCCAGACCACGATGTCACCTTTAATGACCACTGTGGGGAAGGATGGTAATGAGCCGAGAGATACCACTCAACTACCACATCAAAAGGGATCCTCAAGAGGACTTGTCTCTAGTCTCATCAAGGACACAGTTTTACTTCTGCAGCATGGAGAATCATCTTGAGTTTTGCTACAGGATGATGGGGATTGGTTAGCAAATGCTCGCAGAGTGTATCACACCAAGGATGCTGAGGATATTTTTACTGTGAGGATGGCTGATGCACCAAGCATGAGCTCATCGGAGAATCCCGTGAGACTGAACCGGCGGCTTCGGCCAGCACCTTTCTGCGTGTTCACCCCTTTCTTTTGTCACCTGTAAAATGGAGGTAACTGTAATTTCCTGCCCAACTTCCGCCTGACTTGAGTAACTTTGGGAAAATCACGTGATGACTGTCTTCTGTAGGAGACCCAACACAGAGGATCTCTAAAATTCTGAGTCTCCTGGATGGTGAGGCAAACAAAAATTTAATATATCACTCAAATCAAAAAAAAGTATGTAAACATACAATGTAAGGGGTTTGCACTAACTGAAAATGTAAGTCATTCTTGGCTTTTCCTGATCACAGATCTCAGTACCCAGGATGTGACGGCTGCTTAGGAAAGTGTTGCTGACATTTTCCTTTGACTGGGTTGTTCGTTTCCCATCCTGGATTTTCAGGCAGACTGACACGCTGCAATGAAATCAGGGGAAATATTGATCTTCCACCCTGACACTGCATTCACATTTGTAATAAACATCTTCCCTGCTTCCCTCGGTACCAGGTTTACATATGGAGCCCAGCAGCCAATTGTCTTGTGCCTTTTACATGCTTTTGAATTCCGGAAGGAATCTTATCTGGAAGGGTAGAACCATGCATCTGCCATGCCTTTCAATTCTGTATTTCAGATTAACCGCTCCTTTTCTTTCACATTCTTAAGAAATTTCCTTCCCAATTCACTTCTAAGTGCCTGCTCCGGCAGTTATTTCATAATGAATTCATGTCTTTTCTCCTATTTTTCTGTGCTGCCCTTGTAATCTGGAGTCAGAGTGCTGAGCTCTGACCTCCCTCCTCGCCCTGCTGCCTGGGGAGGACTGAAGACATCGCCCAGGTATTCCGGATTTGGAGACCTGGCTTGGCCTTAAATGAGGCGAAGATTGGGTGGAAATAGCACGGAATTTTCTTTTTTTTAAATTCAGCCTTCTAAAAGTTAACTATTTCTGTTCAGGTTGACTAAAAGCAGAAGCCAGTAAATCGAGGTCAAATACTTTCTATTTCTGGATGTTATGAAGACCACATGTTTAGGAACATCAATCACAGGAAACTTTAAGACAAATTGAAGTTACACAATATTAATGAATCTCTATATAAAACTCATCAGATTTCTATGATTTTTTTTTCATTTCTAATCAGACAGTAAGGTTATCAGGTACATTAAATGTAAACATACTTCTGAAGTAGTATTTGCATTGTGTAAGTTTTTCATGCCTTTTTGTTATTGCTGTTGTTGTTTTCAAGTAAATTATAAATGGATGTTCTTTAAGGAGTGTGTAAGTTACTCTCCCTTTACTGGGACAAAATCCCAACAACTGGACTTGAAAGGAGAAGAGGTTGGCTTCGGTTCCTGGTTCCAGGCTGTGGCTGGATGGCACAAAGGTGGCATGTGGAAGAGCCTGGTATAGGACAGCTGCCTCTCCCATGGCAGCCAGGAAGCAGAGAGAAGGGACAACTGGGAACAAGAATCCACCCTTCCCAGTCTTCCCCAGTAACCACCTCCAACCAGTCTCCCCCTCCGAACAGACATTCAGCTACTGAGCTCATCACCTGTTGGATCCACTGAAGAGTACAGCACCCCACAGTCAAATACCTTCCAAATAAATGAGATTGAGGTGAGGCATGTCTGTATTAGTGTAATGGAGACAATATTCTGCATGTTACTAAAAGTAGTGGTTATAATTAGAATTTTGTTACAAATAAATAAGAAGGAAATGAATATTCCCTTTTGGTTTTAGATGCAACTTATGTATTACATATGGCAATACTGATGGTAAGTATGTACAGTTCAGCATTAATTTCTTACTTGGTAAAAAGAAGACAATCCAGAGGGAGTTCACAGATGGAATCAAGGAGATGAGCCAACATGGTGAAAGCAAGAACTTTATTGAGAGAACCAGCCACTCAACATTTGCTATTACCAGATTATTTCAACAGACATATGATGCTATTTGTGGGAGCAAATACAGCATGCTAACTAAGAGCATGAAGCAGGATGACAAAATCACTTATTAACTCTCAATGCCTAGCTTAAAAAGAAAAAAATTCTTATTAGAAGCTGGAAAGAAGAAACCTTTGTTATAATGGAAGAAGGATGAGAACTATAGTAAAGTCTCTGCAGGAGAGAAGATAGTGGAGTGCAGTATTTTTAAGTATGGAAAGAAAAATTAAAATCACCAACCTTGATCCTATATTTCATAAAATTATCTTCCAAAATGAGGGAAAAATAATGCCTTCATCGCACAAACAAAAACTGAAGGAACTCATATCTAATAGACATGCACTATGAAGTATGTTTTGGGGAGAAAAAATGATATAGGATAGGATCTGAAATCTACATAATGAAAAGAAAATCAGAGAAAGGAATACATGAAGGCAAAATAAAAGTTATTGTGCATTTCCTTTCTTAATTACTTTTCTAACAGTAATAATAGTGCCAATGGATTAAATGATTATAGCAGGTGAGCAAGTGAACAACACTGTTACAAAGAAATACTTTACATTTAAGTTAAATTAATGATGAAAGATGATATGCTAACACTAACCAAAAGAAACCTGGAGGAGCTGTACTGATCTCATACGAAAGCTGACATCAGGACATGGAAAGTTATCAGGGATCAAGAGAGAACTACACGAAGATGGAGGAAAGATAAATTCTTCACGAAGACAAGAAAATTTTTAATGTGGGTGCATTAACGGCAGAGCGCCAAAACACACAAGTAAAAAACTGTTAGAACTGAAAAGAGAAGAGACAAATCCATTCTTATATTTAGAGACTTCAGCCCTCTTGCTTTGGTAATGGAGAGATCCAGCAGGCAAAAAAACAGTAAGGATATAGCTGCCAAATAAATAGCACCATTAACCATCATGATCTAATTGGCATCCATTTACCTCCTCCAGTAAGAGCCTTCTTCTCAAATGCACATGGAATATTCACCAAAATAGACCATGTTCTCAGAAATGGACACCTTAGCAAATTTAGAAGGATAAAAATCACACAAATTACATTCTCAGATGGCAGTGGAATTAAATTATACCACAATAACAGGAAAAACCTCAACTATCTAGATGTTAAACAAGCGCATTTCTAAATAACACATAGGCCAACAAAGTCTGAAAAAAGTAAAAAACTATCTTGAACTAAATCAAAAGGAAAATACACAGTAAATATGTGGGATGCAGTAGAGGCAGTGCTGAGAGGAAACTATGTAGCACCAAATAAATACATTAGAAAAGAAAACATGATCCACAATCAGTAATTACTTGCTCACCTTAGGAAATGAAGGAAAGAAATGTACCCTAACACAAGCAGAAGAGAAGAAACCATAAAAATTAAAACAGAAACTACTAAAATCTAAAAATAAAAATAATTGATAAAAACAATGAAGTCAAAAATCCGATTAAAAAAAATCGATGATAAAATTCTACCCCTAACCAAGAGAAAAAGAACATGCAAGTTATCTATATCAGAAATAAGAAGACCCATCACTGCTGATCCTATGGAAAATAAGAGGATAAAGAACACTGAAAATAATTCCATGCCCATGAATTTCCTTGAAAGACGAGAACTACCACAACCCGCACAAGAAGAAACAAATAATATGAAAATTTCTGCCTATTTCAAAAATTGAATAATATTCCAGCACTGGAAACATCATTCCCAGAGGGTTTCATGGTTTCTAGTAAACACTGAAGGAAAAGATGCTATCATTTATTCATAATATGCCCAACAAAACAGAATGTGAGTCAGCTACCAACACCAGGGTTCCAAAAAAAGCAAAGACATTACAAAAAGGGAGAATTAGAGATCATATTTCTCATGAACTTACCTGTAAAAATCCTGAACAAAATATTAACAATGGATGCAAAACAATTATATAGCATACTTAAGTGGGATTTCTTCAAAACGTGCAAGGCTGGTTCAGTATTCAAAAATCAGTCTATAAAGTGTCCCACATCAGCAGGCTCAAGAGGAAAATTGTATTATCAGTTGTTGCTGGAAGAGCATTTGACAAAATCATGATTAAAAATCTTCCAAAACCGGAAATAGGGGAATTTCCTTAATTGGGTAAAGAATAGCTAGGGAAGAACTAGAGTCCTTCTTAATGATGAGAAACTGAATGTCTTCCCCTGAGACCAGGACCAAGACAACGATGGCCTTCCTCACCTGTCCTATTCACCATCATAGTAGAAGTCCTCACTAGCACAATATGACAATAAAATAAAGATATTCAGATTGAGAGGAAAGATACAGAACTCTCTTTATTCATAGATGAGAGTTATCGTAATTACCTATAGAAACATCTCAAAGAATTAAAAATACTGGGAATTAATAAGTGAGTCAAGAAAGTTCACAGGATACACAGTCAGTACACAAAGGCAACATCTTTCCCATATACCAACAATGAACATTCAAATTTATCATATATATACAGGTAGTTCAACAAGGCCATCTGCTTGCATTGTGAATGGTAGATACTTCAAATTTTTTAATTTAATATTTTACATATAGAGTGTTATGTGTCCATTTGTGGAGTTAAAACTTCATATGCTCTTATTGACCTATTATAAGTAAAAAATTTTTTTGGTAGCGTACATACCATTTATTAGAGCAACTAAATTCCATCGCTAACAGAAAGTAGTGTGTTTTTGATACTTATCTTTGTATTTTGCCTGCAAAACAAAATCCTAATCAGCTGAGATATCCTAGGAGGCTAACTGAGGAATATTTATCCTACATTTTAGGAACTCAGCAAGTAGATTTTAGTCCCAGCCTGCCCACATGATATCATATGTAATTTTTAATTCTGCCCTAAAGAAAAATGATTTGGTTGGGAAGAAATGTGAGAAAGCAAGCCTAGGAGGCATCTTATTTTCAACATTATCTTATTTTGTGACTCTATTTAAAATATTTTCATCAAGAACAGAAGAGCGATTTCATTCTGCAAAAATCAGGACAACTTAAGTGTAAAACTACACCCCACAACTTTGTGGAACTCATTAAAATAATAATAATTATTCTATTTAAATACCATTCAGCTAGAGAAATTCTTACTAACAAACCCAAGCGCCCAATCTCACTGCAGTTTTAGTGAGTTCTTCCAACCTAAACAATTATCTTTATAAATACCTACCTTTTAACCACTCCCCTTATTCTAGAATTTATTTTTGAAAACCTCAAAATTACATGAGAATGAACACTTCCACAACATGAAATAAGAACTATGTACAATTCATTAGGAACAATAATAAGTAATAAGAAAATGGCTACATTTTCTAAAACTTCAAATAATACTCAGAGTGATTCTAGGCCTCCCACATTGGAGAACTCGTATCTCACAACTAGTCCGGCCTTGGTGTCCACCCCCGGCATCAATGTGCATGGGCCACCCCATAGGTACCGAAAGGTGCCCCCGTCAGCC
>PVJO010023344.1:0-26312 GCA_004026905.1 Hystrix cristata | reverse complement strand
TTTTTTTCTCTTGTTACTCATACTTTTTTGGCTCATGCTTTTAATATCAAATCTAAGAATCCATAGAGGTCATGAAGAGTACCCTCTATGTTTTCTTCTGATTGTTCTATAGTGTTAGCTCTTGCATTTAGGCTGATGGACCAGTTTGAGTTAGTTTTTATGTGTGGAGTGAGGTAGGGGTCCACCTGCATTCTTTTGCACATGGTTAAGCTCTACCTCTTGACGAGAGGTCAGCACACTGTCTTAGGAAGTGAGGAACTGTCGGGGCCATACTTGCGATTGTCTTCTCCAGGGGGTCTGGTATGAAGTAATGTTAGCTGTGTAGGGTTGGGGAGAAGATAGAAAACAAGCAGGGTGACATCTGCATTTCTGAACTGAGCCGCTGGGCAGCTAGGGAAGCCTGTGGAAAGAGCAAGGCTGAGATGAAGAGAGAACTTAATCATGGGCCGCATTGAATTTGAGGTCCCTTAGGCACCTGGCACCAAGAACACAAGGAGTCAAATAAACGATAAGTGAAATATGAAAGGGCACCAGAACCTACTCAACAAATATTTATGGAACGTTTCATACTAATACTAGCTGACATTTATGTGGTGTTAACCATGGGTTGGATAATTTGCACTTTTTAAAAATTTGAGCTATGGTGTACATACAGTAAAATGCACAAATATAAAACACACAGGTCACTGCATTTTATGTACCACCTCTCAGATAAAGCTGAACAGTTCCAGCCCTCAGAAATCTTCTCAGGCATGGTTCCGTGTAATTTTCACCGTGACCCTATGAGGTATGTGTAATTATTCTCTATTCTTTTTTTTTTTTTTTGGTGCTGGGGATCGAACCCAGGGCCCTGTGCTTGCAAGGCAAGCACTTTAACCTCTGAGCTAAATCCCCAGCCCCGGTATGTGTAATTATTAAGCCCCATTTTTTCAAATAGACTTAGAGAGGTGATGCCACATTCCTAAGTCACACAAGGCTAGAATCTAGACTCTAAATTGGGTCTGTATGACCAGGAAGGTGGCACCCTTTCCAGAACCCCTGAGAGCAGGCTGGGGGTCCAACATCTCCTCGCTGGGCTGGGGCTGGCCTGGGACCTGGGAGCGAGAACAGGGGCCAGGTGGTCTAGCCTCTGCTGGAGGATGGGGAGACCTCTCAGGCTCTGTGGCCAGGGAGGATGCAGGTGTAAGGTGAAGAGTAAAGGACAAGGGGATCTGTCTTAGTTACTTTTCTCTCGTTGCTGAGACAAAATACCCGACACCTAAAGTTGAAGAAGGAAAGGTTTATTTAGCTCAGTTTGTAGAGGTTTCAGTCCACAATCAGCTGGGTCCAAGGCAGGGTGGAATGGCAGACAGGCAGAAGGCAGCAAGGTAAGCGAGGGGTGCAAGCAAGGTGTAGGCAAAGCCTCCTTCTGTCCCTTATATCTTTTTTTGGTGCTGGGGGTAGAACTCAGGGCCTTGTGCTTGCAATGCAAGCACTCTAACCACCGACCTAAATCCCCAGCCCTGTCCCTTATATCTTATCCAGGCTACCTGGCCTTAGGGTGGGTAGCACTCCCACCCTTAATCCTAACACCCTTAATCCTAGCATTATATCCTTGATCCCAGCAGAACTACGCCAAACCAGTCAGTGAAGTAATTTAGTAATCACACACTCTAGATCCAGCCCCCACCTATGACCACATGAGGCTTTGGGGGGACATCTAGACACAACCACAAGAGGGTCCCTTCCTTGGCCCCATCAGGCATGGAGGTAGCTACCCGGGGGCTCTTGTGTGGAGGCCAGGCAGCAGGTGGGTGGCTTGGCTGGGGCCATTTCCTGGCAGTCACATTTGCCTGAGCCTAATCAGTCTGCTCCCAGGAGAGCAAGGCCTCACACCTGCCATAACTGTGTTGGGCCCCACTTGCTGACACCGTAGAGGACAGATGAAACTCCACACGCCATGTGTCTGTGCAGCACGCCTTTCTGAGCCCTTCTGTCCTCTGCTCCAGCTAAAACTAACCTCCTGCTCTTCTTTCAGCCTGTCAAGCCCCCACCTGCCCCAAGGCCTTTGCACTCAGTGTTCCCTCCATCTGGAACCTTCTGTTTCCTAGACTTCCGTGTGTCTTAGCATTGTGTTTCAGCTCAAATGTCACCTCTTTAAAGGTCTCTGGACAAATTGCCCTACTTAATGCTCTCTCTACCAGCCAGATGGCCTGAGTATGACTCTCACCTCTGCCCCTTACTAGCTGTGTGGCATTTGGTAAGTTGCTTAACCTCTCTGTGCACAGTTCCCCCAGCCATAAAATAGGGGTGTTAATATTAGTACATAGCTCCGGAGGTTGTAGTAAGGATTACATTATTTAATATTTGTTAGCAATGCCTGGCTCATATAAATGCTTCATAAAGATTTGTTTTTATGCATATAGCACTTACCCCATTCTGAAATTACCCTGGTTATTACTTGTTTACTTGCTTCTTCCATTTGCCCCAGGTAGACTAAGAGCCCCGTGCCAGGCACTGTGGCACACGCCTGTAATCCCAGCACTTGGAAGGCTGAGGCAGGAAGATCACCACAAGTTTGAGGCCAGCCTGATTACATAGTGAGTTCAAGGCCAGCTCAAACTATATACATAGCGAGACCTTGTCTCAAAAAACCAAAGGAAAAAAAGAAAACAAAACAGTAAGAGCTCCATGAGGACGGCGGTTTTGTGTGTTTTGTTCACTGCTGTGACCCCAGAACCTAGAAGAATACCTGGCACTGGCAGTAAACGGCGGCCGACTTATCCAGTGAGTGTGACAGGCAGGTTACAGGATTACTCCACGTACTGCTCCCCGTAGGCCACGTGGCTCTCATTTCCCAGCCTTTGCTTCTGCTCTGGCCCTGCCTGGGACTCTTCCCCAGAGGCAGGGACAGGGCCAGAGGTGAGAAGCCTGGCTGCCGCTGTCCTGCTCCCCCTCTTCTCCTCTCTGGCAAGAATCTGGGTCTCTGGGACCACAATCACTTGTTTTTAGCTCTTGCTGTGCAGCTGGGGAAACTGAGACCCAAAGGGGAAAGGACTTGGCCAGCGTCTCACAGCGAGTCCAGGCTAGCTCTGTCCCCATGGGCCCCACATGCGCCACTTGGAGGCCGTGTCCAGTATCTGTTCTGGATCTGCCGCCCTGCACGGGACCTGGAGAGGGGGTGGTGAGCGGCAGGGTCCCGCTCCCCTGTTGCTGCCCTCCTCGCTGCCAGCTGAGCGCTGCTGGGAAGACTCAAGACAGCGTTTCACATACACGGAACCCTTAACTTCAGCTACTCTCGAGGCAGGTCTGGATTTCATCCCCATTTTCTAGAAAGGACACTGAGGCTCAACGTGGGAAAATGACCTAACCAAGGACCATTAGTTGGCAAGAAGTAGAACAAGGATTTGAATACGGAACCCCTGCTCAGCCAGGCAGTCGGCACAGGATAGAGGTCAGCTCCTGGAGCCCCTCTCCTGAGGCCCCAGGGAGCCCCTCTTTTATATTGGCTCCATTTTCCAGGACAACAGCTGCTGGCAACCACAAACCACATCTTTGTTTATTTTCCTTCCCTGCAGTCCCTGCTTGGAGACCCAAGGCCTTTCCAGCAGCCTCTCTCTGATGCATTTTCAGATTATTCCCACCTTGATTAGTTCCAGTCTCTGCCGCAGAAGCGGGAGTTATTTTGGGGCCTTGATGGCTCCCTCCGGCTGCCCATGAACCCCCCTGCCCAGTGGCAAACACCTCTCTCCTCCCCTGCATGCTTCATTAGGCTCATTCTGGCTGCTGGCTTGCTTTCTGTCCCCTGCAGCTCTCACTTCCAACGCAGGCCCCAAAACACCTGCTCCTCTGCCCCTCCTCCCCGCCCCCCTTATTTGTAGAGATGGAGGATGTCAATTCTCTCCGGGTCCTGGGCCCCCAGCGCTGCCTCGGAGCAGCGACCCTCCCTCCAGTCTCACGATCGTCTTGACTGAAGCAAACCTCGCACACCATTTGGTCACCAATATTTTTGGCTGGTGTTCCCAAGTCCCTGTTCCCGTGGGAACTCAGTCCCCAGTGTCACTGCAGCCCAGTAAGGGAGCGGTTAAAAATTCCCAAGGATAAATCTTATGTTATGTATATTTCACTGCAGTTTATAAAAGTTCCCAAGGGGGTGCAGGATGCCCGCCCCCCAAGCCCACCACCGTATTATGTCACCGTGCGTGGGGCTGACGTCATGGGGACGGGCGTAGGTTCTGCGGTAGCTTTCTGTTCTCTCTCTGCTCCTGGCTCGCCCATCTTCCAGCTCTGCGCTCTGCCAGGGCCGCCTGCAGCCCTTGCTTGCTTTTCAAAAATAACTCTTGAGTCTCTCACCGAGGTTGGGGGCTGCTTCCGGGGTGTCCCGGGCTGTGTGTTAATCCTTGCAATGCAAAACTTCCTCAAGCTTTGACTCTGGCCTGGGCAGATGAACTCATCAGCAGTCTGGCGGAAGTAGTTTAAGGGCTAACCCGCTGCTCCAGCATCTGTGACCTTGAAGAGGCAGGACAGTCGAGTCCTCCCAGCTGTCGACTAAGTCCTGCATTCAGTCAGTCAGTCGACAAGCATCTATTAGTGCCTATTGCTTAAAAAGCATACTCCCCACTGCTCTGTGGCCTTTGGTGGGTTTTCGTTTGCTTCTGAGTTGTCATCTTCTCATTCCTCTTTGAGTTTCTACTTCCTTTTCTAAAGTAGAAGTTCTTTTTTCTTTTCTTTCTTTCTTTCTCTTTTTTCTTTTGGCAGTACCAGGGATGGACCCCAGGCCTTGCGGCCTGCACATGCTAGCCAGGTGTTCTACAGCTGAGCTGTTGTTCACAGCGACTACACAACCCTTTTGTTAGGTTTTCTGTTCGGCGCTCAGACAAATCACCAGGGCCGATAACAGCTGGCCAGGCGGAGAGGTTTATTATCAGGAGGGAATCAGGCAGACCATCCTCGTAGGTTGAGAGATGGCCCCCTTATGGCTGGATCTGGGGCCTTATATACCATGTTTTCCCACGCCCGAGAATCTGGGGAAGGGGAAGGGAAATTGTACTTAGGCCTGTTGTTTATTCTGTTGGTTGGTAAGTGAGTTAACAGGAAACTGGCCTCCGGTGAGGTGGACTTGTGACCCTGGCCTCAGGTGATGTGGTCTTGTGACCCATGGGGGGGGGTATGGCGACAAGTAATGGGGAAGAAGGGGAGGGGGAAGGGTCTCGCTGGGGAAGAGTGGGAAACAGGCCAGCCTAACACCTTTTTTATTTTTTTTATTTGGGGCAGGGTCTGCCTGAATCGCCCAGGCTAGCCTTGAACTCCTGGGCTCAAGTGATCCTCCTGCCCCACCCTCACGAGTTCTTGGGACTGCAGGGTGCTCACCACCATGTTGGGTTCAAGCAATAATACTCATTACCAAGGGCTGGGGATTTAGCTCGCTGGTTAGACTGCTTGCCTTGCAAGCAGAAGGTCCCGAGTTCAATCCCCAGCACACACAAAAAAATAAATACTCATTACCTTACATGGTTTCTGTGGGTCAGGAAGGGCAGCAACTTAGCTGGGTGGCGCGGGCTGATGAGGCCGCTGGCTATCCAGCGGTCAGCCTGTCATCTAAAGGCTGAGTGGGACTCAAGGATGCACCTGGCTGTTCCCCTGGCTGGCACACTGGTGCTGGCTGCTGGCCACTGGCTGCAGGCCTCAGTTCCTCGCCATCCAGCGTGCTGAATTTGCCCCCAGAAAGAGTGACCCAAGAGCAGAAGCCTCAATGTGCTGGATGGCATTGTTTCAAAACTCACAGGCTGTCACCCCATCTAGTTACACAGGTGAGGGGGCGACGCAGGGGCACCAACATGAGGGAGGGGGACCAACCTTGGAGGTGGTATTATTATTCTCACTTTCTAGATGAGGAAGGAGAGAAAAATGAAATATTTTGCCAAAGATTACACAGCTAGTAAGTGTCAAAATCAAGAACTGAACAGAAATTAAATCTTGTTTATATCAATTTTATTGGGATATAATTCACAAATGATAAAAATTCAATGAATATGGGGCAGGAGTATAACTTAGTGGTAGAATGCTTGCCTACCATGTTTGAGGCACTGAGTTCCAATCCAGTAGACACACAGAACATTTGGATCCCTCTCAAACTTTCCTTCATGCCTCTTTGTAGTCTTTTCTGTCTTTATTCTAGGCAATTAGTGGTCTACTTGCTTGCTTTTTTGGGGGGTGGTGGTGGTGCTGGGGATCGAACTCAGAACCTTGTACTTACTAGGCAAGTGCTGTACCACTTGAGCTAAATCCCCAACACCCACCCCCCTTTTTCTTTGGGACTGGGTCTCACTGTGTAGTTTGGGCTGGCCTCGAACTCACTATGTAGCCCAGGCTGCCCTTGAACTCATGGTGATCCTCCTGCCTCAGCCTCCTGAGTGCTGGGATTACAGGTGTGCACCACCACACCAACTGAAATTAACTTTTTGTGTATGGTGTGAGGTAGGGATCATGGTTCATTGTTTTTCATCCATACAGATATGTGTCATTGCCAGCTTACTTTCCTCACAGAATCACTTTGGCATCTTTGCCAAAATCAACTGATTGTATTAGTACATGGATCTACTTTTGGACTCTGTATTCTGTTTCATTGATTTCTATGTCTGTCCTTAGGCTAATACCACATTGTTTTGATTACTGCAGATTTAGAGTGAGTCTCAAAATCAAGTAGCATAAATGTTCTAGCATTCTGCTTTTCAAAATTGTTTTGGCTATTCTAATCATAATTCTATTTATTTGTATTTGCGTATTCAGTTTAGAATCTATTTGATAATTTCTGTCAAAATATACTGCCAGAATTTGCATCAGGATTATGTTAAATCTATAGATGTATAAAACTGACATTTAAGAGATAAACCTAGTATATATCTTCTTCTATTTAGGTCTTTTTAAATTTCTCTCCACAAGATTTTGAAATTGTTTTCAGTTTACAAAACCTGCACATTTTGTTAAATGTATGCCTAAAGTATATTGTGTTTTTTATACTATCAACAGTTCATACGTTTAATTCCCCAATTACTCATTGCTAGTGTAAAAACATTATGATGTATCAACTTTGGGCCCTTTGTGCTAAATAAAATGATCAGTTCTAGTAGTTTTGGTCTATTGTAAGTTTCTTAGTATTTTCTTTTCTTTTTTAAAAATTTGTGCTGGGGATCGAACTCAGGGCCTTGTGCTTGAGAGGCAAGCACCCCAACCACTGAGCTAAATCCCCAGCCCCTCCTTAGTATTTTCTATACTCATCTTGTTTCCCCATTTCTTTCTTTCCTTATTCCTGGCTAGGACCTCAGTACAATATTGCATGGAAGTGGTGAGAGCAGATGTTTTTGCCTTATTCCCAGCCTTAGGGAGAAAAATGTTTAAGTGTTTAGTGTTTAACATGAAAGATGTTAGCTGTAGGTATTTTGAAGCTGCCTTTAACGGGTTGAAGAAATTCCCTTCCACTCTTACACCGTCGGGGTTTGTTTGGACATCGTGACTATATGTTAATTTTACCAAATATTTTTTCATATCAATTGATAAGACCATGAAGTAATCCCACACTCTTTAAAAACCGAGGTGATGCTCATGTAACCTATGGTTAACCATTTAAAAGTGAACAATTCAGTGGCATTACACAGCCATCACCTCTGTTTAGTTTCAAAATATATTCATCATCCCAAGGAAATGCCATACCCATGAAGCAGTCACTTCCCATTGTTCTCTCCTCCCACCCCCTCGCCACCTCTAGTCTGCACTCAATCTCTGTGGGTTTTCCTGTTGTGGATGCCTCATGTAAATAGAATCATACAGCATGAGACTTTTTGCATCTGACTTCTTTCACTTAGTATAATGATTCTGAGGTTCATGCAAGTTGTAGCATGCATGAGTCTGAACTTCATTCATTTTCATGGCTGAATACTATTCCATCACTGTATAGATATACCATTATTTATTTACCCAGATACGTTCTTTTTGTTGGGGGGAGGCTGTATGCACATGCTGTTCCACTGAGCTACAACTCCAGTCCCCCACTATTCTGTTCCACGATGCTTACTACATGCCAGGTGTAAACAAAAGGAGTTTAAGTCTCCTCTGGAACTTAGTCCTCCGTGTGACAGTGACACTGTGTGACTGAAAAATACAGAGAATGTTTAAATTTTTAAAAATGTATTACAGGGGCTGGGGATTTAGCTCAGTGGTTAAAGTGCTTGCCTTGCAAGCACAAGGCCCTGAGTTTGATCCCCAGCACCCCCCCAAAAAAAAGAGAGTGGCGAGAATGGTGGATAAGTGTGTTCAAAGTGAAGGGGAGTATTCTGAGGGCAATTAATGGCAATGTGCTTCTTACTGTAATAAATTTTTGTAATTTAAACACTGACCTTATTTTGTGATCACCCTTGTACATATTCCCATCTCTGATCACAGCTGGGTACTGTGAGGGCCTTTGCACTTGTCTTCATGGCACCATTGTGTAGCCCGGAACTGTTAGATCAACAGATGAGTTTTAATCTGGGAAGGCTTCCAGGAAGAAGCGGGTTTTGTTTTGTTTTGTTTTGTTTTATTGAGACAGGGTCTCACAATGTAGTTCAGGCTAGGCTTGAACTTACTATGTAGCTCAGGCTGGCCTCAAACTGATGGCGATCCTCTTGCCTCAGCCTGATGAGTGCTGGGACTACAGGCGTGCACCACCATACCCAGCCACAAGAAAACAGCTTTTAAGTGGTGCCTTGAATTACAGAAGTCTGAAAGTTCCCTTTAGCTCACAGAGATGAATGACGACTGCCACCGTTTGCCAAGCACGCACAGGGGTCAGGCACTAGAATGAGTATGTCAAACACCCTCCTCCCAGCATCCAGCTAGTAAGGGGCAGAGGAGAAGCTGGATTTGGACCCAGCCCCACACCCCTCTCATGCCTGCTTTATGCTGCCCCTCTGGGCCTGGTTCCAGATTAGGGCTCAAAAGCTGAGTATGGTGATACAAGCCTGTAAATCCCAGCACTTTGGAAGGTTGAAGCAGGAAGATTGCAAGTTCAAGCCCAATTTGGGAAACTTAGTGAGCCTCTGTCTCAGAAAAGGGGAACTGGGGACATAGGTCAATGTGAAGGCCCGAGTTCAATCCCCAGTGCTGGGGGAAAAGAAAAAACCAGATTAGGGCTTGAATCTCCCTACTCTCTCTACTTTCTCCTCTGCCACTCTTCTTCTGGGGACATCTGGGACTAGAAGGTGGCAGGATGACGGAGAGCATGCGGCCAAGCCAGACTTGGGATACCCTGATGTTTTGGGAAAGACTCCTCACCTCTCCGCCTTCTGAGTCCTTGGCATCTAGGTGTGATCTGGGCGTCCAGGGCATGGTCCTCGGACGCTCCTGAGCCTCCCCCGAACCCTGTCTCCCGTCCTTCGTAGCCCCTCCAGCTCATCGGGTTGTGCCGGAATCTGTGGGGAAAGGAGCAGGGTTTTGGCTAAATATAAACCAGGCTGTTCCAGTTTCCAAATAGAACAAAGGAGCAGGGTGTTAAGTTGATTTTTATAAATAAAGAGAGAGGGAGTGAGAGAATATTTTTTCGAGATGTTTAATAAAATCGCCTTGTGAGAGAGGCAGGAAAATCACTGGGCTGTGGTGGGAGGGTCTGGAGGAGGAAGGGGAGGGGAAGAGACAGAGAATGGGGGATGCTTCTTCCTCCTCTCTGCTGGGATCCAAGTCCTTTTCCCCCATCCAAGGAGGGATGCTGGTAAAGGGCAGGGAGAGGGACGTGAGGGTCCCCGAGAGGTGGAGGAAGAGGACAGGGAAGGCTCACAGTCATCACGGTTACTACACACTGAACGCCCACTCTGCCAAGTCTGCACCTGCCCACCAATTGCGTTGGGATTCTCATCATCTGCTGTTCTGTGGTCTCCCTGGCCCTGCCTGCCCCTCTGACCTCGTCCCCTCTCTCTCTCCCCACCCTCTACTGCCCCTACCCAGCTCCACACCCCCAAGTCCGTGTCTTCTCGCGGCCTTTGTCCCCCCAGGTCTCGCCGCCAGCCCTTTCTCATCACTCAGGCTTTCAAATAAATGTTACTTTCTTCCTGATGACCTTATTGAAAGCAAGGCCCGTCTCCACCGCCGCCATAGCCGTGATCCCACACTGTTGTTTCATTTCCTTCACTAACATATCACTTTGCAAATCACTAGCTTGCTTATTATGTCTCTCCATGCTCCCCACCAAAACAAAAGCCACATAAAGACAGAGACTTTGTCTCTCTCATCTACGGTGGTAGCGCCAGGACCGAGAACTGAGCCTTGGCATATGGTAGGCATTGCTTAATACATATTTGCCATGAGCATGAGGCTCAAAGGGGTAAAGTGACTTGCCCAAGGTCACACAGCCGCTAGGAAATGATAGAGCCAGGAGGGCACCCAAGTTCGGCTGACCCCCCCAAATGGCCCCTTTCTACTATTTCACAAGGCTTCCAGAGTCATGGAGGAGGGGACGTTAAGGGGACCAGTCTGGAGTCTGAGGATCAGAGCAAATGACCAGGCACAACCCTGGAGTATCAAAGGAGGGTGGTTGGTGAAGCCAGAGTGTCACTATCACCTACATCCCTTTTTGGTTGTTTTTTTTTTTTTTGGTGCTGGGGATCAAACCCAGGGCCTTGTGCTTGCGAGGCAAGTACTCTAACCACTGAGCTAAATCCCCAGCTCCATCACCTGCATCCTTAAATAATGTGTATAACATACAAATGATTAAGACAGACAGCTCTTTTGGAGAACTATTATATAGTGAGAGTTTTACTCAATATCACCCAAAGGAGGGCTGGCCTAGACTTTGGTGAGGTGGCACAGGGCATCTCCCCTTCGAAGCTGGGTGGAAAGGCCAGAGGAAGCAGATACCTCCCACCCTCTATTCTACAACATGGGGATCTATCAGGTGGAGGGTGTGTGAGGATGCAGTGGCCACACATCTGGGGTCTCTGGTGGCAGATTCTGCCTCTGCAAGTACAATAGGACCTTGGACAAGGCACGTGGTTCTTTTTTTTTTTTTTTCTTTTCCTTTTTTTTTTTTTTGGTACCAGAGATTGAACTCAGGACCCTGCTCTTGCTAGGCAAGCACTCTAACCACTGAGCTAAATCCTCAGCTAAGGCACGTGGTTCTCAACGAGACTCATTTTCTTCTCATGTAAAATGGGGATGTTGGAAGATAGGAAATACTGTCTTATATTTTGGAAACCTGAACTTCAAGATGCTCAGTAAGGAAAATGAAAGCTGTTTCCTTATTTGTTCTCACCTTTCTCTGGATTGTGAAGTATCTGAGCACACAGACTATCATTCCATTGATTGACAGCTATATGCTGAGCCCTGGGCTACACACCTTATGTGGGTCATTTTAGTTCCACGGAGTAGGTGCTGTTGTTTTTATCATCTTTATTTTATGAATGAGGAAAATGGGGGTCTCATCAGTGAAGTGATTTGTGCAAGGTCACAAGAAATAACACAACTGGGCCTAAAATCCAGGTAGGCCTAACTGTAGATCTTGGGTTTTTAAATGTGATAAAATCCTAGCCCTCAGAACTAATGAACCAATGGGCTTTCCAGGGCTCTGGGATGTAGAGACTGGGAGAAGGGGGGAGCGATGGGGCTGGAAAGGGTTGTGGTGAGAAGCAGAGGTCTGGCCTTGGTTAGGGCAAGAGGTCGGAGAGGATGCCCCAGGCTGGCCGGCAGGGTGGAGGAGCAACTCCACAGTTTGCAGTTTGGGGGGCCATGGCTCTGTGCCTCTGACTCATGTGGTTGGACGGAGCAGCTGGATTCTCTGCCACAGAAGGTGCTATTTATAACCTGCAGGTTCCTGAGGCCTACTGAGCACAGAGCCCTGCAGCTACCTGGGTGGCAGGGTGGGGAGGGAAGGCAGCAAGAGTGGGTGAGGGGAAGAGCATGGCTGAGCCTCCTTTCTCTCTGCTTTGGGCTCTCCAGTTAGCACAATATACCCATCAAAGTGCCCTCTGGGCCACTCTAAGGGTGTCTAGCTTGTCATCAGCAGAATACATGGCACCTAAGAGGGTTGAATGAATGAGTGAATGAATGAATGGAAGCAAGCAGCTTTAGCGTTTTTTGTTTTTTTTTTTGTGGTGGTGGTGGTGGTAGAAAATACCAGGGATACCAGGGATAGTACTCTAGGCCTTTGCACTGAACTATACCCCTAGCACTTTTTAGTTTTTTTATTTTGAGACAGGGTCTCATTCGGTCTCTAAGTTGCCAAGGCTGGGCTTGAACTCATGGTCCTGTTGCCTCAGTCTTCCAAAATACTGCGATTACAGCGTGTGCCGCCATGCCCCATGCACTTCAGCTTTTTAAATTTGCTTACACCATATCACTGCTCTGCCCCAAGCTTGCCAATGGCTCCCTGTGTCATTGGAGTGAAAGCCAAAGTCCATCCAGTGGCCCACAAGGCTTGCCCTGACCTTGCGCCCTTCTCCTCCCTCCTTCACTCACAAGGCCTCCTTCCTGCTCCCGGGAACTGCTAAGTACACGACTGCTTCGTGGTCTTTGCTGTGCCTGTTTCCTCCCCCTAAGATACTCTCTCCCCATCTGCCATGTTTTCTTCCCTTACCAAATCAGGTTGTTGCTTTAAACACCAGCTCCTCAGCGAGGCCGCCCCTGAGAGGTCTACTTAAAATCACACGCATGCGACACACTCCTTATTCTCTTTCTTTGCTTCATTTTCCTCCAAAGCACTTATCGCCATCTATCATATTATGTATGGTACTAATCTATCTTTTTATTGTCTGCCTCCTTCTGGAATGGCAGCTCTAGGAGAATGGCAATTCTTCTCTGTTTTAAAACTGTCGTATCCCTGGGGTTTAGAACAGTGCCTGACTCTCAGTAAATACTTATCGGCTCCCCGAATTCCTGGTGATTTTCACAGGCTTGCGGTGTGACCGTGGGCTGCTAACTAGATCTCTCTGGGCCTCAGGCTGCTAGAACTCAGTGACCTTCCAGTTTGGACAGTCTAGAGCTCCGTCCCTTCATCCTAGCTCTTGAAATTTCTTTTCTCGGAATATCTGCCTGAAAGGAGAGCTGGCCAAAGCCTGGTTTGGTGTTTTCCTCCCAGACTAGAATTCTCTGGGCAAAGTGTTCCAGCCTGGGAGCAGGCTTGTGCCAGCGGCGCCCTTGCAACTGCGTCAGGGTTTTGAGCAGATGCATTTGTGTGAATGGGCTGCCTCCGGTGTTAGAGAAATCGGCTGAGATGGGACATTCCAGCAAAATGTCAGTGCAGGTCCTAATTCTATCTTTGGTCTTCTTTTTGTTTTCAGTAGAGCAAATGTGGAAATTTCCAAAGGCAAGGCAGACCTTTCCCTAATTACCTAATGGAGACACCCACTGTCTGAAGGTGCAAGGGAAGAAGCTGTCGGTAGTGAATCCTCATACCTGTAACAGGTTGTTTGCACGTCCCTTGGAGCCAGCTGTGAGAAACCCGCAGTCGAGCTGCCCACCTTCCCACAGGGGAAGCCTGCAGGATCGCGGGCTGCGATGGGGATGCCAGGCCCATTTTTAGATCTCATCTGCTCTTAATGGGAAATGGGTCCAACCCGGCCCAGGTTTGTAGAACAGTCCTCACCAGGGCTTTGGAGTTCCTTAGCACGCTCACACGCTATCTCAGTTCATCGTGTGATCGCTTCTGTTTTGGCACACCCTAGGCCTAGCGCAGTATGGAACAGGGCTCCTGGTATCTAGCAGGCATTGCTACGTGTTGGAAGGGTTCTTCCAAGTAATGGGAGGCAGGCAACTTTGTCTTCCTTTTCTAGATGATGAAATGGAGGCCCCAAGCCACATAGACATGCCATGAACCCAAGCAGGCTGTTGTCCCATGAGTACTAGGGAAGGAGAGAGAACTCTCTCCCACTGGCTACCACACTTAGGAAAACTTTCTTCTGCAGAACGAGGGAGTGCTATGAGATTTTGGGCATTTGAAAGCCAGAGAAATTTAAATTCATATTCCAGCACCTATCATTGCCTATGCTTTTTGGATAAGTTCTAAAATGCTGGGGGCCTCAGTTCCTCCATCTGTAAAATGGACACACTAACCCCTGCTATATAAAACTTTTAGTATTGTATTCAGTGGGATAATGCAGGACAGTGCCTGCCACTGGGCAGTGTTCAATACTCTTTGACCCCAGCCTGACCAGCTCAGCTGTCTCCCCAATCTGCTCCCTGATGTATCACCACTGCTCGCCCTCAAGCCAGCCAGGTTGAACTGCGCAGCTGCCACAAATAATTGTTCTGTGCACGTGCAGCTGTTCAAGTCTGGTGGCCCGGTGCAGCTCAAGTTTGCAGGTGTGAGGCCAAGGAACACACTACCATTCTCGCGACTATGTTCTCACCTGAGTTGCAGCTCCCCATCCTGGGGCCCCAGAGTGTGCACTTGAGGGGGAGCCGGAGGTGATGAAGACATTTTGGAACCTCAGGTGAGTTTTTTTGATCTTCCTGTGGCTGACTCCATGTTTCACAGGGCCCCCGGGATGATCAGTGGCGGTGGCTGCCATCAGGCAGAGAGCCTCTCTGGACAGCCCTTCTTCGTTGTTCAGTAAGGCGACAGAAGAGTGTCCAGCTCTTCTCTTCTGCTCGGCACTGTGTGGCAGGGGCCCAGCCGGGGAGACAGACACTCCCCAGGAAGTGTAAAGTGAGCGGAAACCGGAGGACGCGACTGAGTTAATCTGGAGCTGCGAGGAAGCGGCTGCAGACCGGCCAGACGATGCTGGGAGCGAGCGTGAAGGCCTCAGTGGGAAGAAGCCTGCATGGTCTGGAGAACCGACGGGGGAGGGAACGGGCCGTGTGAAGAATTTTGGATTTGATCCCAAGAGCAGTGGGAAGCCACTGAAGCTGGAAAATCATGTAATCCTTATAGTCCTACACCGAATAATATTTTTGCTTTGCTTTCTCATTCGCAAAAATGTATTTTGGACTCCACACCTGCCATACTGATTTTTTTTTCTTTTCTTTTCTTTTCTTTTTTTTCAGAAGTAGAAAATCAGAGAATGATGGAATATGTGTTTATTTTCAGGGTTAAATGTGCTAACAGATGCAAATTGCCTAGCATTTTATATGTGATCTATAAATGGAAATTCCCTTATCTTTCCTCTAAATTCCATTCCACAATTTCTGCTATTTCAGGAGCCCGGAAGGAGACCCATCCTCCCCACAGACTAAAGATACATTTCATTTGAAGGACACCAGATAGATGTACTTCAAAATATGATTGGTTGAAAAGATCAAAGGTTGATTGTTTTACAAATTTATTATGCAAATAGTAAGTTCCTCATCATACAATATATTATTTGATTTATGGAAATGTAGTTTGCATTGAACTTTTGGGGGACATAGTTATTGCATGAAACAACCCTATTCCACAATGTCACATTCATGTCTCTTGTTCCCTACTGTAAGATCACCACCTTGCTGGCTGCATGATAGACTTTCAAATATTCGTTGGATTGATTTAAATACTGGAAGATAGTTCCTGCTAAATCTTGAGTCAAGGGCATGAGTTTTGGAGTTTTTCTCTTTATAGTTGCTAACATGAATTTTGATGGCATGGAAAAGCTTGTTCTCTGAATTATATTTAGCTCCTACAAACGCTGCTGCACAATTATGTTGTAAAGAAGAATTAGGTTTTATCTTTAAGTTGTTATTATAGCTTTGGAAAAAGGTGAACAAGCAGAATAACGACATAACGTGGTAGCATATTGTATTATTAATGCTACTTTTTTTTTTTAAAACATGGCGTAGGACCTAGAACAGACTGACACGTGTGGTAGGTGCATCAGGCAGGGTCTGTGTAAGACACAGATGGCATACTCGAATTAGATAATTAGAGGAGGACTTAATAAAGGGCTATTTACAAGGTTCAGGCAGGACACTGGGAAACCATACAGATATGCGCGGTATCCAGGGGGCTACTAATAGCCTTTATTACTCTTAGGTCCCAAGGTTGAGGGGAGAGAGAAGTTACAGAACCCAGAAAGAAAGGGGTATGTGGAAATGACTGCCTTGAGAAGGAGGGGGTGACCTTTTATCAAAAGATACAACCAACCTGAGGCAGTCTGGCAGGGAGGGAGCCGTGGGAATGGATACTTCAGCCTTCCCCGCCTTCTGCCCTTCAGTCTCCTGCTGCCTCCCCTCAGCTGCACCCAGCCGGAAGCTAGAAGGCCAAGAGTGAGATGATGCCATTCATGTAGGTCAGCGCCTCAGGGCAAAGAGCAGGATGGAGAGGAGTGGATCTAGAGGGGCAAATGAACAATATCTAGCACACCAGGTTTCATTTACATGTTGAATAGAGACCTGATATTTCAGTCTTGGTATATCAGTGAGACAGGGAAACCTCTGGGGATGAAACTATGGTAGCAGGTTCAGGGTTCTCATTCATTCATTTTTCAGATCCACTGCAAATACTCCCAAAAAAAAGAGAAAAAGAAAAAAAAGAAAATCCGGCAGCAGCAGAGAAATCCAGAAATGCATCCCATTCCCTCTTTCCTGATAATGTGTTTTTAGGAACAGATCCTCACACTACCAAAGCACTTGCTGAGAGCTCTGAAGAGTAAATATAACCCCCAATAGTCCCCAAGTCAGATGCTGCCTCCCCAGAAGCAAGTGTTCAGGCGAAGCACAAAGGTCCCGAATCTGTGGCTGGCAACTGACAATCCTGTTCCTTGCCATGTTGGTGCCCTTTAGGGAGAAGCTGAATAGTCATTTTTCAAGCAGGGAGACCAGAATAGGATTTGTCAGTGCGACTCTGGAAATTGGACCTGCGCTTATGAACGGGAGGATTGTGGTCTCATGTTCTCCCCATCTGTGAAATTGCTGCCCTCTCTAATGAGGTCCTCTCAGCGGAGGGAATGGGTTTCCCTCGGTGACATGACTTTGACAAGCAAATCAATTCGTTCCATTTGTCTCCTCTTTGGAAACAGCAATCCTCGAGCGTTACATAATCTAATCTTCATGCCTCGCTGGTTTGTTCTGTCCTCCTGAGGAATTGGCAGATGGTGCCAATGCAGAGACCCGCGCACACGCCTCGCAAGCCTCATGTTAACGGGAGAGTTGCTCACAGTGTCTGTCTTTGCTGTGGGGTCCCTCGCTGGCACTCGCTTCTCTGGATCCATTTGCTCTTTAGCATTCCTCAGGCATGACTGGCTCCTTGCCTTCAGCTCTCATTCCAAGACTAATTGGAGATGCTGAAAGCAGATAAAAAGAGAACAGAAAGTGAAGTTGAAAGGCCAGAGAATTTGTCAGATTTGTACTAAAAGCCCTCCTCCATGAAAGGCTGAGTGCCTCTGGAGATTTGAGAGGCAGAGCTTTGACTTCTTCATTCAGCCCGGTCCCCGTGTACCTCTTTGTTAAGAGGTGACGCGTAGAACAGGGGCAGACCTGGCTGCGTCAGAGCTGGGCGAGGAAACGTCTGCTTGCTGGGGTCTCTGAACTCGTCTCTAAAAGTGAGCCACGTACCTGCAGAGATGATCATTCCCCCGACAGGGAAGTTACCTGGAATCCACCTTCATGTCAGTGACATCACGTTGGCCGAGGGAAAGTTATCTCAGGTCTGAAAGGTGAGGAGCCTCCCAGTGAGGCTCTGTCAGACAGAACTGTAATCTTCAGATGTCCTCAGAAAGGCTTCGGCTCTATAGCTCATCTAAAAGCTGCAAATGGCAGCTTTCAAGGAAGCAAATACATCCCAGACTTCCTGCGGTTGGTACTGTCCTGCCAATACTAAGGACTGGAAGTCAGCTGACATGCTGTGGCGCTGTCTGTTGTCAAACTACTGAACTACTTCCATACCTGTTGGTGACACTAGCTCTGCCTGTGAGTGCCCAAGGGTCTCCCATTCCTCTGCACGCAGTACCCATGCGTCCGCTTGGTGCAGGGTCAGGCGCGATTCCAAGTGCCACAGATGTAACCGCCCAGCTCCCAGACTGCACCGTTGGCTGACTCTGAATTTGGATGGAACCTCCTGGCAATTAAAACACAGAACCCTCCTGTCCATGGCAAAAAAGGCTGGTCCTTAAAGGTCACTTGTACCTTTATGCTTGCTGGGCACTGAGGGTCCAGCTTGTGCAGACAGACAACAGAAATGACCTGTCTTAAGAAAACAAACAAACAAACCAAGAACCATGTAGAATCTTTGAATTCCATTCCCTCCTGCCCTGAATCCAAGCTTAGGGGATGCAGTGCTTGTTTTAATTTCTATACGAACAAAAACATTTTCTTCTTTTCACAGGTTACTCTTCCGCTAAATGTTAGGCAAGCACCTACTATGCTATAACGTATTAGTTGCTACGGTAGGTGTTGGATATCTAGTAGTGAATAAAACAGACCCTGTCTCTGCTTTCATGGAACATACAGAGCAGGAGGGGAGACAGATAATAAAGGAGGCCACTGTGGCTGGAGTGTCCTTAGGTCATCTGAGCTTGGATTGCGTTTCATCTAATGGAAACTGCATGGACGAAATGGGTGACTTCCGGTGTGTTGTACACTTATCGTACGTGTCTCGCTGCTAGTGTACTGGAGTGCGTGGCATCAATATTAAAGTAATAGGCCATCCAGGGTGGTCACTTCCTGTATCTGTCTAGTGTATGAGCTGCCGGAGCCAGCACTCCTGTGTCAGTCTAGACAAGGAATGTCACAGAGAGGCTGAAAACTGCTCTGGATTAGGGAAAGAAAGAAAGATGACGGGGAGGTACATTCTGCTCTTTGGAGACCAGGTGTGCTGTTTTTGTTTTGTACTGTTCTGGGCAGTCTTGGGAATGGAACTGAGGGATTCCCACATGTGAGTCGAGTGTTCTGCTGCTGAACTAGCCCAGGTGTGCTGTGTTTAAAAGAAGCTATAATTTCTGGCCAATCAGTTGTCTGTCAGGGATAGAACTTACCTCGCTCATGCTTTCTCCTCTTCTTTGCCTTTGTAACCAAGTGAGTTCTGTTGCTACTGTTTTTCAGAATAGTAATTCATGTCCCTAGGATAGTCCGGTAGTTGGTTCTTCTTGTCAGTGTTATTATTTTGGTACTGGGGATTGAACCCAGGAAATACTGAGTGACATCCATAACCCTTTTAATTTAAAAAAAAATTTTTTTTTGAGACAGGGTCTCACTATGGTAGACCAGGCTGGCCTCGAACTGGCAGTGACCCTCCTGCCTCAGCCTCCTGGGTTCTGGGATTACAGGGATGCGCCATCGTGCTGGGCTTTAATATTTTTTTTTTTTTGAGACACGGTCTCATTAAATTATCTAGTCTGGGAGTTGGGGATTTAGCTCGGTGGTTAGTGCTTGCCTAGCAAGCACAAGGCCCTGAGTTCGACCCCTGGCAACAACAACAACAAAAAAAAATTGTCTAGTCTGGCTTCAACTTGTGATCCTCCTGCCTCAGCATCCTAAAAAGCTGGGATTATAGGTATGTACCACCGCACTGAGCCAGTATTAATTATTTTTGCTCTATTTTTGATTTTTCTTTTTATTATCATTTTTACACAGTGTTGAACCATGCATACATTCTTGTAACCTACATGGCTTTTCATTTTATTTGCAGAGTCATGGAATCCTCTTAAATGAACATTTAGGTCCCAAGGCAGATTTTTGGAAAGGAATCCTCTATTTAGTACGCTGACTGTCCCCCTGCCCCCTAAAAGAAATTTCTCCTCCAATCCTTTCCTGTACTCTCCAATCACCACAGAGGACTTAAAACCATAAGAACATTTTGTAATCCCAGCTTTCTGGACCTAACAGAGAGGTTTTGCCATCTGAAAACAAAGGGAGATTAAGTACAGAATTTGTTTCTGACAACAGCAGAAAGGAACAAGCTAGACAAGGAACGTCACAGCGAATTAATTCAGGCCACACTGTGTAACTGCTTCACAACATTTTTTAAGACTTTAAACATGTGATACAGTCTTGGTCCGGAAGGAACAAATTTAAAGGCGTTTGCCCCAGGGACACGGCGTCCTTGGAAGGGGAAAACTTCAGGGACAGACCATGTACAGGTTAGGGATTTGGCCCTCATCTCTGCCTTCCTCCTTCTGAATAGGTTGTTTTAGATGAGCTGGAAAGATAGCCACACCCAGTTTGTGTTGTGCCGAAGCAGTGGTCTAAACCCATCTTCCCTATTCCACTGCCCTTGCACTGCTAAATCATCCTTCCAACACTACAGAACGGCTCTTCCTTGCATCCTTCTTCACCCCAGAGTTATACAGTCAAATAATAGAACAACATGCAATTATTGAATCATTACAATTTATGTAACACCTAAATGCAAGTGTGAGGCCTCATGTGAAAGTGCTTGTAAAGTTATGAAGGCACATTCAATCCAAGAGGATGCTTTCAAAATTATTTCTGCAAGGCAGGATACTTTGTAGTTACTCCATATCTCACAAGCAGTGAGGGAAGCCTTTTTCGTTTTCCGCATCCAAGATTTTCTTACGTCCCAATGATGGTATTTCCAAAACATTTCCTGAACCTGACACAGTTACCTCCCTGACAGACTTAAAAAGTCCATGAAGAAGAGCATGCTATTCACTTATTCATTCTGTTCCTAATGCACACTATGTGTGCACTCAGTGATTTTTGTTAAATGAATGGACCTAACTGGCCTTCCCTTCCATCTCCTTTTGTCTCCCCACCTGCTGTGTCTTCAAAACCACAGTTCTTCTTATGTCCTATGCATATTCATAAAACCTTCAGGAATTCACTTCCTAAATGTCACATTCAAGATCCTTCATGGTCTAGTTCCAAATTGCCTTTCCAGGTCATCTCTGACCCCATATTCTTCCTTCCCCCTTAACTAGTGATTCCCAAACACATCGTGCAGGTTCATAACCCCAATTCCTTCTGCCTAGAACGAGCACCTTCTTCTGACTCTCCTTATTCACTTAGTGGAATTCACTTAGCCTTCGAAAAGCAGCCCAAATGTCACTTCCTCTGATGCGTTCTCTAACTCCCCTTAAAATTCTGTTTTGTGCCCCATATAACCTGGCCTGTAATTCCTTTATTGTGTGTTTCTCATCAGAGTTGGTTTTCTCTCCCTCCCTTCCTTCCCTCCTCCTCCCTTCCGTCTACTTCCCTTCCCTTTCCAGTTCTTTGAGAACAAAATCTGAATTTTCTCTTTTTTTTTTTTTTTCTTTTGGGTGCTGGGAATTGAACTCAAGGCCTTGTGCTTGCTAGGCAAGTGCTCTACCACTGAGCTAAATCCTCAGCTCCCCTCATTCTTTAAACATGTCCCAAATCTGACCTTTTCTTACCACCTGCACCACTTACCACTCTGGTCCCAGCCGCCATCTTCTCTAACCCATACCTTGGAACAGCACCTTACTGGTCTCTTATTTCCACATTTGCTATCCAACCATTCACTTGCAAAGCAATCAGTGAGGTTTTAATAATGCAGGCAGTCTAGTCCCCAACAACAAACTCACTAGTGCTCAGAAAAGCCAAAACCTGTGACTCTCTGGCCCCCCGCCTTCCCTTCCACTTTCATGTCTACCAATTTGCCACCCTGCTCACTCCAGCTCTCTGTGCCTTTGCTGTTCTTTGAACCTGTCAAGTTCTGTCCTCCTCAGGATTTTCGAACATCTCCCCTTTGCCAGGAGAGTTCTTTCCCAAGATATGTACCTGACTTGCTTCTTCATTTTAGTTTCTGCTCAGATTGGCCCTCTGCAGAGAGGCCCTCCATAAGCAGAGTCTAAACTAGCACCTTCCCTTGGTGGGGCGTGGTGGCACACACCTGTGGACCAGCACTCGAGACTCAGGCAGGAGGATCGCCGTGAGTTTGAGGCCAGTCTAAACTACATAGTGAGACCCTGTCTCAAAAAACGAAACAAAACAATTACCTTCCCAGGTAGGGGTATAACTCAGCATAGCTCAGAGTACTTGCTCACCACATGTGAAACCCTGGGTGGTTGTTGTTGTCATTGTTGTTTTGGTTTGGTTTTGATTTTTTTAAAACAAGGTCTTACCATGTAGTTCAGGCTGGCCTTGAACTCACTGTATAGCCTGAACTTGTGGCAGTGCTCTGCCTCAGCCTTCCAAGTATTGGGCTTATAGGTGTGTACCACCATACTCGGCTTCCCTGGGTTTTTTGGGGGGTGGGTGCTGGGGATTGAACTCACCGCCTTGCACTTGCTAGGCAAGCACTCTACTACTGAGCTAAATCCCCAGCCCCTTCCCTGGGTTTTTCTTTTGCTCGTTTTTGTTGTTATTTTTGTGACAGGGTCTGACTGTATAGTCCAGGTTGACTTTGAACTTGTGATCCTCCTGTCTCAGCCTCCCACTTGCTGGGATTACTGGTGTGTACCCCTCCACCTGGCTGGTGGATCTGGTTTTGAGTAGATAAACTAGCACATTCCTTTGAGCCCTGAGCTCTAACCTGCTTCATTTCCTGGAATTGCAGACCACCAGTTCGCCACTATGCACTTACATGATTTTTTTTTTTTTTTTGAGACAGGGTCTTGCTTATGTATTTAAGGCTGGCATTGAGCTCACTATGTAGCCTAGGCTGGCCTCAAACTCGAGGTGATCCTCTTGCCTCAACCTCCCTAGTGCTGGAACTATAATCATGTGCCACCATGCCCAGCAGTGTTTTGTTTTTGTTTTTAATTTGCTGCTGAGGATGGACTGTTTTGTCTACCCACCATATCCTTGGTACCTAGAATAGTGCCTGGCATGGACTGGGGATGTAGCTCAGTAGGAGAGTGCTTGCCACCATGTCCAAGGTCCTGGTTTTTCTTTTTTTTTTTTTTTTGGTGGTGCTGGGGATCGAACTCAGGCCCTTGTGCTTGCAAGGCAAGCACTCTAATCACTGACCTAAATCCCCAGCCCTAAGGTCTTGGTTTTGATCACCAGCACTGGAAAAAAAAAAAAAAAAAGCCTGGCAAACAACAAATGAATGATGGATGACTCTTTGTATCCCAGATGCGGAGCACAGTGCCTAGTCACTTAAATATATGCTATATAAATGAACAAATCAATAAATTTTTACAAATGAAACAACTTCTAGCATATATCCAGGATTATCTGAGCTAGAAGTACAGATGTTTCATCCATTTGCTCTGCGAACGTCGTTTAGATTTCTTTTGTTTGCTGTGGTAATTAGAGGTGATCTAACCAGGTTCTTTACTTTTCCAAAATGAGTTGTTGACAGAGGTTTTGCCCAAGAATATTTCGGGGATTTCAGGACACAGCAGGGATTTAGAATAACCATCAGCCCGCTGCCTCTCATCAGCGCCTGAGAGATTCTGCCCAGGTGCTTTATCTCCTGTGATTTATATTGAGTGTACATTTGTTTTTAACATGTTCCTGATGGGGCTGTAATTTGTATGTCTTGCTGGCCAGCTGCTTGAATCACCAGTGCTACATGTATGACCGTCCCATCAGGTGGCTTGCAAAATTAATAAAAAGCCACCTGATGGGACAGTCATGCATGTACCAGTGGCAGTTCAAACAGACAGGAATGTGTTAATCCTGTGAAATGCCGATTATTCTGAGGGTTGGAACAGGTGAGACGTTGAGTGACCCCAAACTCTGAGAGGATAAACTCTTCACACCCCACATAGCTGAGTGGATATCGCAAGGAACCTTTAGGACTGCTGCCCCCTCCCTCCCAGCCAGCCTTAGTGTTTATAGTTAAGAACCTGTATAGTGCTGGGCCTGGTGGCGCATGCCTGTAATCCCAGCACTCAGGAGGTTGAGGCAGCAGAATTGCCTTGAGTTCAAGGCCAGTCTGAACTACACATCGAGACCTTGTCTCAAAACAAAACAAAACAAAACAAAAAAAAGAACTTGTATAGCTTTGATAGGGCAGTTCAGGCCCTCGTAGGTGAACTGGGGAACAATTTCCTGTACTCTTCTTCTTCATTTTGGCCTCTGGGCAGTTAGTCGCCTTCTCTGCCTATCCCATTTTTAAAATTTCTTGTATATGCATAAGTGAAAGAAGCAGATAGTAAACTGGGTGTAATCTGTAATGCCAGCTACTCAGGAGGCTGGGGCAGAAGAATCATGAATTCAAACCCAGCCTGGTCAATTTAGTGAGACCCTGACACAAAATAAAAAATAAAAAGGGGTGGGGATGTAGTTCAGTGGCAGTATGCTCAAGCCCCTGGGTTCAATCCCCAGGACTGCAAAAACAAAACAAAACAAAACAAACCAGACAGAAGAGTGGAGTGTAGGTGATAGTGGCAATCTGTCTGTCTGTCCTTCCAATGAGGCTGAACAATGGCCGGACTGTGGATGGCAGCGGGGCCAGAGAACAGAACAGAGTTGGAGAGGTTCCCCACCCCACCAGCCTGCAGCAGGCCATCACTAACCACGATGGGTAGAGGGAAGGGAACTGGTTTAACTCACGTGTGCCTGGTCCAAGTACTGGGCTAGGCCTTTCGTGTGCGTGCTGTCATCTAATGTCACCAAGAAGTTAGAATTATCATCTGCATTTTACAGAAGAGGCAAACAAGGCTCAGAGAAGTTGATGGGGCTTGCCTGAGATCCCCAGATGGTGAGCCGCAGACCTGGGATTTGAGATTCAAACCAGCCCCGTGTGACTCCCTGGCTCCCTACCAACAGGGGGAATCTCCTGAGCAGCCGGAAGGGTAGGAAAGTGGTGTTGGTGGTGGAGGACAAGAGCAGCAGATAGGCCCCCCTGAGACTTGATCATCGCCCAGACCTCACAGACAGGTAATACAGCCAGGTGCCTGGACTGGTCTGAGAACTGGCTGCTCCTCTGGTCTGAGAATTTAAGACCCGGCGGCCATCCCAGTCCTGCTTCGAGCTGTTGTGGGTGGATGCAGCGCCCAAAGTGGATGTTTTTCCTTTCACCGCGTCCTTGCACGCCAGCCTGACTCCCGGGTTTCTAGTTCGCTGCTCTTCTTTCCTCCTCTTGCCAAAAGTTGTACCCCCCCGGGGAGTGCACCCTGCCTACAGTTTTGGAGGTTCGGGCAGTTCTGGGGCACTGTGGAAGCCTCCGGCCTGACGCGGCACGCCGCGGGCTCTACCAGAGTTTCTGGCCCCTTCCGGGCGGCGCGCCCGGGCCCTCGCTCGGGCTCCTGGCTCCGCGCCGCAGCGCCCCTTCGCCGGCAGGGGCCGCCCGGAAGCGGGACTCCCCGCGCGTGGGGCGGGGCAAGGGGCGGGGCGCAGCGGTACCTGGGCCGACCGCGAGCCGGGGGTGGGCTCTCAGGGGACGGCCGGCAGCCCCCCCAGATCTGCACTGCCGGGCGCCGGAGCTCCGGGCTCCGGGCGTAGAGGCTGCGCTGTCACATGGGCGGCGGCGACGGGGCCGCATTTAAGCGGCCGGGGGACGGCGCCCGCCTCCAGCGCGTCCTCGGGCTGGGCTCCCGCCGGGCGCCCGGCGCTCTGCCCGCCGGGGGCCCCGCGCCGCGCCGCCCCGCGCCGCCCCCGCCGGGCCATGCGAGCGCGGGCCCCGCCGCGATGAGCTCGCACATCGCCAAAAGCGAGTCCAAGACGTCGCTGCTGAAGGCGGCGGCGGCGGCGGCGGCGAGCGGGGGCAGCCGGGCTCCCCGCCACGGCCCTGCCCGGGAGCCGGTGCTGCCCGGCCGCCGGCTGCCCGGCGCCTGCCCGGGCACGCCGCCGCCGTCCGGGGACCCCAGCTCGCGGAGGCCGCTGTGCCGGCCGGTGTCGCGCGAGGAGGGCGCGCGAGGGAGCCGGCGCAGGCTCCCCCCGGCGCACTGCAGGCCCCGGGAGGCGCTGCCGGCCGCGGCGTCCCGACCTTCGCCGCCGTCGCCACTGCCGCCGGCCCGCGGGCGGGATGGGGAGGAACGGGGGCTGTCCCCGGCGCTCGGCCTCCGGGGCTCGCCGCGAGCCCCGGGCCGCGGGGACTCCGCGCCCGCCGCCGCGACCGAGGCGGACCCGTTCCTCCACCGGCTGCGCCCCATGCTCAGCTCCGCCTTCGGCCAGGTAAGGGCCGCGCCTCCCGCCCGCGCTCCGGGGAAAGGCGCTCGGGACCCTGCCGCGGCCGCGCGTCCACAGCCCTGCGCCCGCTGCCCGGGGCCCCGGGTCACGCCCCGGCTCACCCTGTCCTCCCGCGGCCCGGCGCCTTGGCGGCTCGGCGCTCCTCCGCCCCCGTCCTGATTCAGCACCCTGTGCGCTGTCCACGCTCGGGGCCTCTTCGGGCGAGGCTCCGCCGCCCAGCCTTCCTCACACCTGCTGGAAGCCGCCGGTCCCGGAGGGGAGCGACCTCCACAACCCGCCAGGAGATCGCGGGGGTCGGAGGGGTGCTCGGAGCGGGTGGCGCCAAACTCACTCTTCTGGCTGCCGGCCGGTGCCGCCAGAGAGTGACCCAATAGAGCAGGAGGTTTGGAGTCTGGGGG
>PVJO010023343.1:0-26315 GCA_004026905.1 Hystrix cristata | reverse complement strand
GATCTTCTACACTCTGGGGTGTAGAATTGCTAAACCAATTTAGTTAAGCTTCTCTTACAAGTTGACACAATCAATCAACCATCACACCCCCCTAGAATTTCTTTTTTTAATTTAATTAATTTTATTTGTACATTTTACATACACATGACGATCACATTCATCATAGAGAATTTGTACCTTTACATGATATATCTTGACTCTTCTTTTTTCCCATTCCCCTCCTTGTTTACAAAAACTTTGTTTCCATTTCTTCCTTCTTTTCTTGTTTTTCTTTTCCCTTTCTTCGGCCCCCTCCCCACCCTGTTTGAACATTTTCTTTCTGTTTCACAACATCTATTACATAGTTTGGTCCTTATTCACACTTATGGTTTCTCCTGCCAGAGAAACAATGTGATATTTACACAAGTGTGTTCAGTTTATTTCACTGAAGAGTGTTCTCAAGGCACATCCATTTACCTAGAAATATCTGGAATTTCTCTTTTTTATGGCTGAGTAGTACTCCACTGTATATAAAAAAACACATCTTCTTTTTCAATTCATCAGATGATGGGCATATGGGCTATTTCCAAGGTTTAGTTAGTATAAACCATGTGTATATATTACTGTTGTTTGATGCTTTCAATTCTATCAGGAGGATACCAAGAAGAGGAATAGGTCAAATGGAACCTCTGGAAATCAATGTGGCGATTTCTCAAAAAAACTCAAATTGGAGACCTCTAGAATTTCTTATATCTGAATGCAAGGTAACCATTTGGTGACACTGAGCTATAAGATAATATGCCATCCTTTCCTCGTTTTCATTGTTCCAATAAAACTTTTCCTAGTAACATTGAAATTAGTGTTCATAAACCTTATTTGATGGTCAGTTATGTATTTTTCTATGGAACCAAATTCAAGTTTCTAAATGCTGCCTAAGTGCAATCAAAGTAAAAGAACTCAGTGCCATAAATAGTGAGATTTGGAAGAGAAATCTGCGGTCTCCCAAGCCACTCGTTAGACAGTCATCCATCCCAGTGTTTTGTGATCTCGTAGTTTTCCTCCCTGAGCTCTGCTTTAGAGCCCATGCACAAATGCCCCAGCAGCAAGACCAGTGCTCCTGTTCTGCTGTTGCTTTAGCAGCATGTGGCAACCTCGCATCAGACCTGCTGTCTGAAATGTGCATACACTTGGAAGTAATGACCAGGAGAGAGCTAATACCTGATTCCATTTTTCTTCTTGTGGGGAGGGGGGAGTGGGGGTGGGGCTATTGAGACAGGTTCTCACTATGTATTTCAGGCTGGATTTGAGCTCATTGTGTAGCCCAGGCCAGCCTTGAACTCATGGCAGTCTTCCTGCTTCAGCCTGCTGAGTGCTGGCTTTACAGGCATGCACCACACACCTATCTCTCAATTCGGCCTTGAGTGAGAGGAATCGAGATAGCCCAGGCTATGAGAATCAACCTTCTTTAAAGAAATATATGTGTGATCATAGGAGGCTGTGAACTTCACAGTGGAGGAGTGGGCTTTCCTGAATCCATCGCAAAAGAAGCTCTTC
This sequence comes from Hystrix cristata, assembly GCA_004026905.1. Lineage (NCBI taxonomy): Eukaryota > Metazoa > Chordata > Mammalia > Rodentia > Hystricidae > Hystrix > Hystrix cristata. The sequence continues at coordinate 24,782 of PVJO010023343.1, read as the reverse complement.
AGAGATGTGATGGGGGAAAACTTCAGGAACATGGCTACGGTAGGTAAGGATGACATCACTTTCTCATTTGTACAATCAGGAATATCATTCGTTGTACGTCCATGCAATTTCATTAAATAGAATGTGAAAACTTCTTTTTCTTTTTTCTTTTTTCCTGGTGTTGGGGATCGAACTCAGGGCCTTGCGCTTCTTAGGCAAGCACTCTAACCACTGAGCTAAATCCCCAGCCCCATCTGAAAACTTTTTGAAGAATATCTCAGACCTGTTTACATTATACTATAAATCTAACTGGACTCCATTCATTTTTAATTATTAATATAGTGATTCTTTATATGTCTATATTTACAGTTCAAGAAGATCTTTCAATAACCAGGAAGTTGAAGAAGAATATGAAACTTACTGTAGAAATCTAAGATAATTTGCACACAAAAGGAAAAGGAATGTTCCTCAAGAGTCAACTGAGAAAATGAGGCCATGTTCAAAATTATTTAATCCACAAATATTCTTCAAAGATGTATACAGCTTGAGTATGTGTAATCTGCCAATCAAATACAGAAATATCCCAGTATAAGAAACTGAGTTAGTACTGAGGTCATGCAACAAGTGACGCTATCTGATATATAAATATGAAAAAGTTATTTCATGAGCAACAACTTGAAAAGGTATAAAATTGTATAAAATTTATTCTTTTCATCTATTGTGTATGGATGTATATGAAAAGAATAAATTTTAAGTTTTGACAGTAACCCTTCTTCAGGACGTCTGTTTCTGTCCACATGTGAGTATGAGACACTCAGTATCTAAAGACTGATAACCTTGAAGCAGTATTCAAAGTACAAATGAATGCTCATGTTGTGATAATAGGCATTTCTAAGCCATCCTCCAGGAATTGAGTCCTGTCATATTTTAGGATTCTTAAAGTCACCCTCCAGTACTTGATGGGAATGTTAAGTACAGCAACTCTGATCATCAGTATACAAATGTCTCAGAAAGTAAAAACAGGAGTTCCATTTGATCCAGGCATACCTCACCTGGGTATATTCTCAGAAGAGTTAAAACTGTCATATAATGACACATGTGTACCCATGCTTGACTCAGGACAATTTATAACAGTCAAGTCCTGGAATTGGGCTAAATGTCCAACACTGAATTCATGGATGGTGAAAATTTTTGATAGACTGTGTGATGGTCCATTTTCGTAAACCCAGCGTTCTGGGAAGCAGATTCAGCGGGATGGCAAGTTGAAGCTCAGTCTGAGCAAGTCAGTCATTTATGAGTATCTCTCTCAAAATAAGAGGTAAAAAAGCTGGAGATGTAATTCAGTGCTAAGACCTGGTTTCATTCCCAGCACTGAAAAGAAAAAGAAAATGTGCTCTATAATGAACCAAAAAGATGAATGATATCATGTCATTTGCCAAAAGTAATGGATAAGTCTTCATCCCATCACGTTAAATGAAATAAATTAGACAGAATGTGAAATGTCATAAGGTTTCTCTATGAAAAACCCAAAATAAAATAAAGGATAGGATATGTGATAGAAATAAAGGACACATGATAGAGAAAGGAAAGGCAGACATTTTGGGGGATAGTAAAGATAAATTGGGTAAGGAAAGAAGGGCAAGAGTGATGAGAAAGGGTATCAGAAATAATGTGATATATGTATGTACCAATTGCCCAAAATGAAACTAAGCCTTATGTATTACAAAATATACCAATTTAAAAATTCCCAAATGAATAGGACTCTTTTGTTAATGACTGTTTTGAAGGTATCCTCCAGGGCATTCAGTTAATTCATTGTCAGAATTTCTTAGGCATCAAAACAGTACTTGTTCTGGCAGATCATTAATGCGGAGACCCATCGTGATTTTCTTTCTTTACAGAAATGAAGAGGTAGAGAAATGTTATCAACATAAAGCTTATAATCGATATGAAGAAATATTCCTTTGGACTCCAGATGCTAATTTGGATATGAAACAAGCTGGTTTAAAATTAGCTGAAAGCTTTGCTTATAGAAAGCCCCTGATTGGGCATTTGTCACCAAATGTGCCCACGTTAGCTCACACTGCACTGAGGCCAGATGAGTATTTGAGATCTGAAGAGAAGCTGTATAAGCAGAATGAAAATGGGAGGACCTGCGGTAATTTTGAGCCCTGTCAGAAGCATGGGAGGAGAAAGGCTATAGAGAAACCCTATGAATGTAAGAAATCCCACTCTGATCTTAGTGAAAGAACGCCCCTTAAAGAAAAGATCTTCGTACATGAGAAAGATACGGTAGCTTCCAGCACGCCTGATGTTCAGATTCATGAAAGAAATCACAGTGGAGGGAATCCCTATGTTTGTACACAGTGTGGAAAAGCTTTCACCAGACACAGTCATTGGCAAATACATGAAAGGACTCACACTGGGGAGAAACTCTTTTTATGTAAGCAATGTGGGAAAGCTTTTAGCTCACATAGTGATTGTAAAAAACATGAAAGAACTCACACTGGGGAGAAACCCTGTGTATGTAAGCAATGTGGAAAAGCTTTCACCAGATGCAGTCATTGGCAAATACATGAAAGGACTCACACTGGAGAGAAACCCTTTTTATGTAAGGAATGTGGGAAAGCTTTCAGTATGCGCAGCTACTGTAATTTACACAATATGGCTCCAAGAAACAGAATCCCGAATGATGGGTATAAGACCACATTGTGACTGCAGAAATGGTGAGCCACGAGTGTGCAGCAGAAGCATGTGATGATCACAAGCATGTGAGCTCAGTGCACGAAAATGGGAGCATAGGTCACCTACCAAAAACTTTGATGCAGGGGTGTCTTGGTTTGGGGGCACAAGCCTTGGTGGGGTGGGGTGTGGGACCAGCTAAGATAGTCATAGTGCCTGTTTATCCGCATAGTAGTTCTTGCAGTTTAGCAGGTTCTAATAATTCTTGAAATTCCAGAAATAAAAATTGGCAAGGTTCAGATCATGTGTCATTCTCAGGAGTATGATTACATTTCATGCCATCATTTGTCTTAGATTATCTCATTACACAGCTATTGTGTGATGTCACATCATGACAAGAAGGTTGTGTACAATAACAAGGGAAACATTAAGAGAAAGAGAGCACATTCATATGGCACTGATTACACCATGTTTTGTTGCAACCATTTCAGTATTAAGTACTGTTGTGAATTTTGACCTGTGCGAAAATTATCAGTTAAAATTTTCATAAGTATATATGTGTATAAGAAATCTGTAAGGCAAAAAATGAAAACAGAAAGAAAATGATGAACTCAAAATCTTTTCATGAAGCAGGTGCAGGTACTTTAATCAGTTATTAAAACCAAACTGACAGGCAGACAGGCAAAACATATAGGAAACATCAAATAATTACATTAAATGAAAGTACACGCTTAGATGTATTGAACATGCTGAAGGATTCTAGGTATAGACTAGTCAGCTAGAACTTTTCCTAAGGGCTATCAGTTAGCAGTTTTTGTTCTTATATAAGTCTGAACAGTATTTTCTTCAGTAATCTAAGCCACTCTGAGTTTTTTATCTGTTAACACTATAGATGTTCACAAAATAAGAATGAAAAGAAAAAAAGCAAAAAGCCATAGATTGTAAGATAGGATATTTTCCCACTATCCTCCTTAGTATAAACTCAGTTTGAGGTCTTTTCTATTTATTCTTTAACTTACATTTGGAGACAAATCAACTGTTTATAATCCTCCATCTCAATTTGGTCCCAAGTTTGTAAAATATAACTTAAGGTGACATTTTGGGGACAGACATTGAGATACCCATATGAATTTAAGGTGTATGTCATGCCTTTTAAATGTCTTTTATGTACTCTTGAAAAGAGAGAAAGGAACGAAAAGAAAAAAAAAAAAAAACCGAAAAGCTGAGATCCTCTGAGGTCCCTGAAGTCATCCCACGGTCACAGTCACCTGCAGCCTGCCTGAAACCACGGGCTGGTCACAGCACACCTCACTTCATGTCATGATTACTCAGGCCTTCCTGCTCATCACACAGAAACATTTCCTGAGATCAAGCAACATTTGCCAGCCCATCGCAGCAACAGATGGGAAAGACAGGACAAGAAGCCATATACCACAGCTGGACTACACTCAAACCCGCCCCAAATGTCTTTATATCTCGGGATCTATGACAAATGCAAGGGACACACACAGGGTTTTAATAGTGTGGAGATGTCACTTAGCAACTACAAATCACATACCATTTTAGACAGGGAGAAACACTTGAGGCCAGAGTGATCATAAGAATACTCAAATCAAATAAGACGGAGGGAGGAAGAAAGCCAACGTCAGAGAAACAAACAGGAAAAACTACTGATAGGCCAGACTGAACAGGTGGCCCTAGGACCCAGGAAGATTGTGGTAGATAGCTGAGAAGACCTGAAATGAAGCCCTTTCCATGGCCCAGTGGGCCTCTTCTACCAGCAGAAAAATACAGAGGCCCTGTGCTTCCCCCTTCTCCTTCTCTAAAGTCAATGATCTATTTTGATTTTAGTTTAGTATACAGTGAAAATCTGTCTAGTATCAATCTTCTGTATGTGGCTAGCCAGTTTCCCCAGCGTCATTTGCTACAGTGATCATCTTTCCTGTAGCATATTTTTAGCCCCTTTGCCAAAGATTAAGTGGCTGAGTGTGTCTGAAGTTGTTTCTGCATTCTCTATTCTTTTCCAGTGATTCACGTGTCAGTTTTTTGTTTGGTTGGTTTTTTCGGTGTGGGGGGTGCTAGGGATCAACTCAGGGCCTTGTGCTTGCTAGGCAAGCCCTCTACCACCGAGTTAAATCCCCAATCCCCACGTGTCAGTTTTTATGCCAATACAATGCTGTTTTTATCACTGTACTGTGTAATACAACTTGTTATCTAGTATTGTGATGGTTTCCGCTTTGGTCTTTTGTAGGGGGGGGATTGTTTCTTTTGAGAAAGCGTCTCACTATGTAGTTCAGATTGGCCTTGAACTCATTAGGCAGCCCAGACTGGCCTCTAATTTGCAGCAATCCTCCTGTATCCTGAGTGTTGGGATTACAGGTGTGCACCACCATGCCTGCCTCCTGCTTTGCTCTTGTTACCTGGGACTGGCTTTGCTTTTCTGGACTCTTCTGGTTCCATATAAATTTTATGATTGTTTTGTGGCTACTAGGCTATAAAATCTGAGCATCCACATAGTACCCTTCATGCTTTAGTCATAGCCAACTTGCAGGCAGCCACAGCAATTTCCCCCATTCTGTTTAGCCTCTCTCTGCCTATTGTACAGGGGCTTCCCTTAGCTGTGGTGAGCACTGGGAAGGATGCAGCCAGGAAGCTGAATCTGTTTCTTGGTGTTTGGGGGAATTGGAGAAAGAGGCCAGTACACAAGGAGTTTATCCCAAGGGTGGGACCTTTGCTAGTTCATGCCTGAAACTGTTAGGGCTCCTCTCAAAATCCTGCTCCCCAGAGGGTGCAGAGGCAGGAAAAATGCAGACCAGCTCTGGTGGCATCACTTCTTCTTTTCAACAATCCACATATTTAGTTTCATCTACCTGGATTATCTTTCAGATTGATTTTCTATTTCTTAATGTGATTTCCTCCATTTCAGAGTACCTGTATTTTGGTAACTGTTCCTTGAGTATCTCTAACATGCCAACTCCTCTAATCAACCATGTTGGATCCCACGTTTGCAGTTTTTTAAGAGTACGATTTTTAGGCAGGACATTATGGTGCATGTCTGGAGTCCCAGCACTCAGGGGCTAGAGGGCGGGAGATCATCATGACTTCGAGACCAAGACAGGCTGAAACATCAAGATAGGAAAATAGGGCGTGGCTTAAACTGGCTAGGAAGGGAGGCGTGGCGAGATCCCGCCCTCTCCAAACCCTGTATTTGGCCTTCTCCTAAGAACGCGAGCAGGTTCATGATGGGCTGATCTAATTGTGCCCTAAGCATGGGAAAATGTACAAAGTAATCAGAGTGAGAACACCATCCAGAGCTCGCTATCGTGTATTCTTAGGTTGACCCCCCTCTATTCTAGGGTGTGCTTTTACCTTTGACTTTACTTTTGCTTTCCCCTCTTTTTACTTGGCCCAGACTTGCTCTGAAGAGCTTGTTTTATTTCCTTATCTTTCCTTTTATTTTTCGTACCTTTAATATATGTGAAATTTTGCCACTGTTTTGCTTTTCTCATTCAATTTGTTTGAGACAAAAAGGATCTAGAAACCATCTTTAAGCAGAGACTCAAGCACCCCAGAATCCAGGAGGCCAGATGAGGCACTTTGGGCACATTTTCGTTGTTGTCATGTCCTCTCTCTCTGTCTCTGTCTGTCTCTGTCTCTCTGTCTCTCCCTCTCTTCTCTAGGCTGGGAATTTAGGACTCTTCTCATGGTGCCAAGAACTACTGTCTATTGCTGTTTTCCCACCACGTGGGAGGAGGGAAGGGAATGTGTCCTCTGTGTTTTTCTTCCAGCTTTAATAGACCCACAGGCCTGCTTGAAGTTTGTCTCATTTTTTCTTTCTTTTTCTCATTTGTGGTCATTCTGCGGGTATGAGTAAAGTAGCTAGAGAGCCTGATATTGACCCAGTTGCACAGCAGATCTTTTGCGTGCTGTGCATGTAACCTAGCTTTTGGTATGAACTGCCATCCATTTGTTTTCTGTGGTATTTTGCTACTCTTGGATTTTGCTACTTTTTTGGGAAATTTTTCTGGTCTCTGCCTACCCTTGTTTGTTTCTTTTAAGCTCAGAATCCCTTCTCCACTTTTTTCCCAGATGGACTTTGTGTCTAGAAGTGCTATTTCGGTCTAGATGGCATGCTGTCTTTTCACATGGCTGGGTGCTGTCTTGCCTTGTAACATGGATGGATGCCATTTTGGGCCAATTGCTGCCATTTTTGTTTACATTTTTTCCCTTTTTTTTTTTCTTCTTTTTTTTAATAACTGGCAGTATAATCCCAGGACGTCTTGCCTTTGTAGATAAAAGACAAGCCTCTGATTTTAGACAACATATGGGCATCTTCTCTCTATTCACCTAAGTTGGGCTAAATCCCTTTCTTGTTCCATTCATTTAACAAACTTCAGGTAGTTTAGATGTATGTGTGAGGGCCTGAACAAAATAAGAGAACAGTCAGTAAAACATAACTAAAGTGACGGTGAGTATACAAATCCAAGCCATCCTTGTTCTTAAAACTTGCCAGTTTTTTTGAGGTTTCCATTCCTATTACCTTAAACTCAGTACCAGAACTTTTGCTATCAAAGTAAATGCAAGAGATACTATTTCTTGAGTGGCTCAACAGTGGCTGTTTTAGTTATTTTTCCTCTCATTGCTGAGACAAAATACCCAAAGGTGAGGGAGGAAAGGTTTATTTAGCTCACAGTTCATAGAGGTTTTAGTCCATAGTTGGCTGGATCCCAGACTGGGATGGCAGAGAGCAGCAGAGCAGAACAGTAGCAAAGAAGCAGCAAGAGACAAGCAAGCAGCAAGCAATGACCCTCCTTCTGTCCTGTATCTCTTATCCAGGCTACCCACCCTCGGGTAGCACTCACATCCTTATTCTCAGCATCGCATCCTTGATTCCAGCATCGCACACCCTAGATCCAGCCACCTCTGAAAAGCCCCACCCTTGACTTCAGGAGGCTTTGGGGGGGACACAAGCCATCCCAGTGGTTAAAGGAATTCCAGTGGGGGGTTCCACCCTGTCCTCATGGGAGTTTTAAGGGACTAGTTAGAGCCATCAAGAGGCTCAGCCACCTCTCCCTAAGTAGTTAATGCCCCAATAATGGAAACTCCATCATGTTTGCTTAGTTCTATGAAGGACATCAACAGCATCCTAGATTTGAACAAAGAAATTTATCTAGTAAATACTTGTATCTCCCAAGGGATGCTCTGTAGGGCTCAAATTCAGATTCCTTCTTCTGCATGAGAAGTTGGAAGTTGTTTCTTTTGAGACTTGAAACACTCCAACCTCTCTTGGCCTTTAATGCTCATGTTGAGAAGTCTGGGGCAATTCTAATGAGGTTTCCTTCATAAGTGACTCAATGCTTTTGTCTGTCAGCTTTGAAGATTCTGTTCTTGTGTAGGGAGTTCTGGGATTTTGACTATGATGCAATAGAGATTCTTTTTAGATTGTGGCTATTTGGATTTCTATATGCTTCACTTATCTGTATGTTAAATTCTTCTCCCATATTTGGAAAATTTTCTATTATTTTTGTAAACGTTTTTATGCCATTTGTGCTCTCTTTTGATTTTTCATTAATTCTAATTAATATTAGTACTTCCATCATCTAGCAGCTGTTGGATATGTTTTTCATGATTCGTTTTTAAGGTATCTCACAATAATTAATCACTTATTACAGCCTTATTTTCTATTTCTCACACTCTGTCCTCAGGTTGATTACTTCTGCTACACATAAGTTCAGTAGAATTTTTAATCACTTGACTTACTGCTTAGTACCTTTTCATGGTCTCTAATTCTTTTCTGTGCTGGACATTCATGTTTTGCATCAGTTTGTTTACCTCAGCTAGCTTTCTATGAGTGTTTTCTGTAGAATTGCTAATCATTTTATTAGGCTAATTACCTATTTAGTTATATATTCTTTGAAATTGCCATGCATTTTCTTGATTTGTATTTTTTAAAAAAACTTCATTTTAAATAATATGGCTGTTGAGGGCTGGGGATCTAGCTCAGTGGTAGAGTGCTTGTCTAGCAAGCACAAGGCCTTGAGTGTGATCTACATAAGCCCCTAAAAAAATAATGTGGCTGTGCGGTTTTTTATTTCTTCCCCCATGAAAGTCCCATGGATCTCCTTTGGGAAAGCTGGGAGTTTCTGGAAGCATTTTGTTTCTTGTCTTATGTTTCCATTTGTTTTTTTTGTTTTGTTTTTTTTTTTCTATGCTGAGGCATCTGGGTTGATTATAGTGGAAGATTTTGTTGCTAGTATGGAAACCACTTTAGTATCTGCTTTGCAGTGATGCACTCTGGATTTGGCTAACTATAGGCCATTGCTTCTGTCCCAGAATCCCTCCACTTCCACTTATTTGGGAAGTGAAGCTGCATTGTATTTGGCTTAGTATCTGGTTCCCTGGGAATAGACCACTCTATTGTTAATGACACTAAGGCAATCCAGATATTGGCATACAGAGAAAACCAATTAACAGCAACAACTTATCACTTTGATTGTAGTAATAAAATCAGCCACAATAGCGTGAAAAACAAACTAGATATTGATATGCCCTAAGAACCAGTAATATACTATCCTAACCATAGAAAAGGGATGTATGATTACAGTATGAACACTTAAATCAAATAACTACCTGCAGTAAATATTTACTAAATGGAACAACTTTACCTCCACTAAGAATGGAACAGTATTTGATAATAATGGCATATAGTAAACTACCTGTAAGATTCAGAAAGCTTAATGTTTTTACTAGTAAAGATAAAGGGTATGGGGAATGGGAACATGAAGTAAAATTTCAAAAATTAGCAATGGAAGATGATAAGGAGGTGAAAAAAAGTGAAAAAGGGAGCAAAACATGAAATTAAAGGAAAAAAAAAGTAAAAATTAGGAAAAAATTAACAGAGAGAGAGAGAGAGAGAGAGAGAGAGAAGAACAAAAACAGAGTCTAAAAATTCTTCTGTATTTGCAAATGGGTAGTTGGAGGTTCCTTCCAGGACCTGCGGTCTTGGAATCCAGCAAGTCACATTCCTCTCTGCCCAGCTTTAGAGACTGTGAGTTCATGAGGTGCCCCCACCTGCTCCACAGACCCCTCATCTGTATCTGACTGTGGCAACAGTACAAGTCAAGATGCATCCCCACTTATGCGGGCAAAGGGGAAACCAATCAGACCGCTGATCTCCACTGAGTATAGGAAGTAGGCGGAGGGTGCCAGCAAACCACTAGACTCAACGTCATCACCTTCAGATCTCTGAAAGCCGCACCTGCTGGGTCTGGCCTTCCACCATGGCTTATGGGGTCCCATATCCTTTCCAGCCTGATCTTGAACTTCTCAGGGCATCTACGTCTAGACCTCAACCTCTCCACATCTGTCTCCCATGGCTATCTCTGTCACCTGGGTGGGGCAACACTGAGGAAAGCCAAAGAGGCGCTGTAGTGTAGCTGTGCTGTGGTGGCTCAGTCCCACACAATCAACCTAATTCCACAAATGGCGCTTTATTAAACTGTCCTTGGCAATGCTCCACCTCTATCTTGCCACAAAGGAGTCACTCTCAGAGTAAAACCCCACATAGTTTCTCACAGTCGTGGGCTTTTCTTGGGGCTAGTGATGCCGGCCCGTCTGTTATTTCTTCCTGCAACTGCCAACTCGTGGGGGCTTACCTTCTCTCCCGGAGGGCTGCCTCACCCCCGATCAGGCCTGCTTAGCCGGTCAGTGCCTGCACGGAGGGAAGCTGAAGCGCGGAGCCGGCCGGGAGCAGACAGTTTAACGCGGCAGGGCGCAGAATCCAGGGCCTGCCGCTGGCTGGGGAGGAGCGTGCTGCGGTGTAGCTGCTCTCCCACTGGGTAGCTCTTAACAGACTGTCGCGCTTCATTGTTTTGTAATTCTATCTTTATACTGAAGTATATAATTGATTTATGGATCATTACAGTATTGAGTATTGTGACTTCCACTGTGTATTTTTACTAAATTTTATGTTTTCATGTTACTAATTAGGATCCTTTCCTTGAAGAACTTCCTTTGGTAGTTCTTCTAAGACAAATTTGGTAGTGATGAATCCCCTCAGTTTTTGTTTGTCTTGGAGAGTCCTTATCTCACCCTCATTTCTGAAGGGCAGCCTTGCTGTGTATAGTAGATGCCTGCTTGGCAGTTTTTTTCCATTCAGCACATTACATGTATCCGTGTCCTCTAGCGTGGCCTTTACGGTTTCTGCAGAGAAGCCAGCTGCCAGATGTACAAGAACTCCTGTGTGATTTGCTTCTTGCTTTTAGGACACTACCTGTCTTTGATCTTTGAACACTGTCTTTGATCTCATTCCAATAGTCACTGGAGACCTTTGACTTTGTAATGTGTGAATATTTATGTCTTCATGTTTCAAAAGTTCTCTTTAAATAAACTTTCTTACCCTTTTCTCTTTCTCTCTTCCATCTTAGAGGCCATCAAGCATACATTTGCTCTTTTGATGCTTAGCCCATAAATCCCATAAGCTTTCTTCATTCTTTCTTCTCCTCTGTGTTTCTAAGTAACCTTAGCGTTCACAGATTTTCTTTTGCCTGATCAGTTCTGTGGTTGGTATTATTAAATTTTTCATTTTATTTTGGTTTTTCAATCTGGTGTATTTTTAATTTTTTCTCTATTTTTATGAAGTTCACTAAACTTTCCTAAAAGAGCTTGTTGGAATTCTTTCTCAATTTTCCTGCAGAAACATCGTGTTTCTCTGGTTCTTCTTGATCCGTGTGGTCATGCATCAGTGTCTCAGCACTGAAGTAGATGATACTTATTCAGTCTTTGCAGTCCGACTGGGAATGTCCTGCAACTGTAACTCTATGCAGATATTCTGGGCAGACCATCTAAAGTCATGATTGCTACAGCAGTGGGAGCTCTGGAAGGTGGGGGCTGCCTGACCCCGGAACTACCTGGGCTAGAATCCTGTGGCATCCTGGGCTGGAGTGGCACTGTAGGGGCACTAGTAACAGGCCTACCACAGTAAAGCCCAGCACTTTCCAGGTACTCATGGCCCCTCACATGAGGATGCTATTCCTGCCCTGCTGCCATGTGGGACTCCGTGGCTCAAGTTTCAGCTGTACAAACTTCAGCAGCAGGCAAACCTCAACAGCCGCGGGCTTCTGGTGACCCTCAGTGCTACTTGGGCTGGGGAAGGATTCTCAGAGACTCGTATTCCGCCATCTTGCTCCATTCTCTCCCAGAATCTATTTTTGAGTTCAGTTGCAAAAAGTCAAAAAAGGGCCCAAGGTCATAAGAAAGACAGATTCTATGGTCAAATTCTTGCTGCTTCACATTATAAAATATTTTGTAATAACTACATATTGGTATGTTAATTTTGTTTTATCTCCATATCTAAACAAAGAATACTTGGAAATTTTTATCTCATAAATATTTTCATTACTTATGAAGAGTAAAAATAATTCAAACCATTGCAATTTAAAGAAAATAGATAGCTATTGCACACAGTCTGATGCAGGTCATTTATGAATTTCCTCATTCAAGTGCCTTCATAAGTTCTTCAGTGAAAGACAGCATGTTGGCAGCTTCAATATGCATCTACTTAAAAATAATCAAAATTTTCTGATTTAATATTAAGAGTAGAACAAAGAACAACAGGTACCTTATAAAAAGAATGCGGAAATATCAAAATGTAAGTTCTGTTTTAGGAATGTGTAATCTAATTCCAACAATCATTATCTCTGAAATGATAATACATTAAATGATCAACCTATGGAGGGCTTTCTTGTCCAGCAATAATAATGAACCAATCTACTATTAAAAATAGTTCAGTATTATAATACCTAACTTCTATACAAAGGAAAAGAGGGAAAGCTAGGAATTCATATCTTCTCATCACATATTTACAGAAGGGAACAATAGTGAGTTGGAATCAGTTTTCACTCAAGGTTTATAAAAGGAAAATAGTCCCTAAAATAAGAGTTATTCTTATATATAGTACATTCTCATACATTGTATAGTATGGAGGTCCCCATACTCTATTTACTCATCCCATTTTCCACATAATTTAATTACATGAAAATATCTATATACTTGGATGACACATTACAATATTACGCAGGCTACATTTCATATGTACAATTTGTTTTATTTAGATAAAATTTTGTGTCTAGGAATGTCAAAATAAAAATTAAACATGCTTAAACACTAAATATTAAAATGGTTCAGATAGTTTCTACAATTTAATATTCACTTTAAAATAGACTACCTTCTGCCTTTTAAGAACATCAATTAATTTTAATTGTTTCTTGGAACCTATCATTCATCTCCTTTTTATTTTTCTGGCTTGTTTTCTGATTTTAATGCTTCGATTTTTTTTGTATTCTTCGTTTGATGTATCTTACAGAAGAAAAGAGTCACATATATTATTTTTCTAGCATGCAGTCTTTTAATGGAAAGAATCACCATATCGGTTGCTATTTTTAACTGAAATGTATTTTGTGTACATAAAATTTTTTCACATTATTAATATACTATAATTTGATAGTTTTTTTACTATAACGTGATAGCTTTTAATCATGATCAGCTCTCTCCCATAAAAACAAAAGTTTTAAAAAATAACTCAGTTTTAATTCTAGTAATGCAAAGTAATTTGTATTATGCCAATTCTACTGACAGTAATAAATACAAACTTAGGATGCAATTTTTTAAATATATTTGTAGGCATAGATGATTAATCAGTAGTAAGTAGAATCTGAAAGTAATATGATCCTTACACACACACATGCACACACACACACACAGAGCTTGAGATCTCCATTCAATTACATTTTCCTGAGAGCACTTTCCAGCTTATGGGTTCAAAAAGGATGAACCTTAAAAAAGTGGTTGTTTTATTGGACGGAGGATTGAGATAGCCATGGAGGTGAAAATTTTCACGTGAGAATTCTAGAAAAAGGAGCCATCAAATTTGCATACCTGTTTCCCTCAAATCATTGGCAAATACCACTTACAGACTAAGATTCCCAGGAACCTGTGCAAGGGAATAGGTGTCATCTTTAGAGGTGAGCAGAGATCCATGACAAGAGAGACCAAGTTTGCAATCTTGGTAAAAATTCAATAAGCTTTTACACAATTTGGGCAATAAGAAAAAGGACCAATGAACTTTAACACAGGCCAATAGAAGTTATTAAGTATCAGGAAAAATTAGGACAGAAGGAAATATTAATGTACCTTTTTTTAAAGGTGAAAAGAGAAATCTAGAAAAAGTGATATATTGTAAATATACTTTCTTTAGGAGAAAAAAGATCTCTTTAAAAGTTAAGAATTATATGAGGGAGGGCTGGGGATTTAGCTCAGTGCTTGCTTGCTAAGCACAAGGCCCTGACTTCGATCCCCAGTACCAAAAAAAAAAAAAAAAAAAAAAAGCCAGTAGTTAAGAATTATGTTAGTGATTTGGTGGATTAGGAAACTCCAGTTCCAAGCTCTCTCACTGAAATACCAAATACACAGACCAAAGCACCTCTGTTAAAGTTCCAGAAACCAACTAAGGAGCTGGGCTCTCAAATTACTCTCTGTTTGAAATGTCCTACCTCTTTTTATTAACACAAGATATAGTACACTTGCTCTCCATATTTACCTTATTATTTTTTTTTTAATCTTTTAGGCAGGGTCTCACTATGTAGTTTAGGCGGGGCTTGAACTTGTTATGTAGCCCAGGCTGGCCTCGAATTGAAGCCATCCTCCTGCCTCAGCCTCCCAAGTGCTGGAATTACAGGTATGTGCCACCATACCTGGCCTTTATTTACTTCAGATACAACTCTTTATGGGGCTGGGAATTTAGTTCAGGGGTTAGAGAGCTTGCCTAGCAAATGCAAGGCCATGAGTTCGATCCCCAGCACCAAAAAAATAAAAAACCTCTTTGTAACTAGAGTTCTTCTTGGAACCCACTGAAAGACCAATGTAAGACACGAACTCATGAATACTATTTGTTTGTTTGTTTTTTGCTGCTGGGGATCGAACTCGGGGCCTTGTGATTACAAGGCAAGCACTCTAACCACTGAGCCAAATCCCCAGCCCCATGAATACTGTTTTTGTGCAGAACTCGCAAAGTATATAATTTAAGAAAATACTCACTAAACACAGAACATTTGATACTAGTCTTACAAGAAAATCCCAATACTGAACAGAAACAACCTAACTTGTGATGATTTTCCAGGTTCTGAGATGGGTTTGCATTTATATTTCTGCAAATAGTCTAGGAAATTCTGTTACATAGAGTCAACAGGCCAACACTTGAAGGAGCATGAACATCCCGGAGAAACTCCCAACTCAGCCACAGCCTTGACATCAGCCTCTTCTCCTACCACAGACAATTCTTCAATAATGTCAGCAGTACCAGGGTTCTCCCCAACAGCCGCGGTGCTTCCTGCCTCTGAGCCTTTACTCATGCTTTTCCTCCTTGCCCCGATTCTGTCTCCCCTCTCATTTTTACCTTTAACTAGTACCTACTTACTGTTCAAGAGTCAGCTGGGTTATTTGTGAGGGTTTTGCTTCCTCAGGAAGCCCCCCTCTGTAATGCTCTGCTATGCACCCAAGTTCAATTTGGGGCCTTTTCTTCAGAGCTTCTGCAGTGTCTTAATACACATTTCTCATAGCACCTGATGAATGGTACTAAAACTATTCAGTTGCTCTTTTTCCGACACTACAGTGTAAGCAACCTCCACTAGGGAAGGAACTGTCCTAAATTCTACATTCCCAGCACTTTAGCATCATATAAAAAGCACTGACATCTTAATTGCACTGAACTTATGTTGTAATACAAATCCATTCTTCCTTGTAACTCCTACCACCCAAGGCCCAGCCCAGAGCTTTATACAAGGCAGAGACACAACAAATATTGAAGAATGGAAATAATTCATATAAAAATGTAGTTGTTGGCATTCTCTCAAAATTTTCTTTTCTCCTAGTTATATCATTACATCATCTTTGAATACTTATTTTCCTGGCTTTGAATAATTAAAGGGAAAACAAAACAAAACAAAACTATGTGGTGTTCCTTATGTAGGTTCAAAACAAATCAGTCTACATATGAATGCCATCTGCTATCATATTCTTCACATGGTTTCTCACTGTTCATGGGGAAAAGGCAAAGGTACTTATTAGCCAGAGTCTACAGTTCTTGCTGCCTCATTTTAGTCTGTTTCCATGAGAATATGGAACTGAACCTTTGCTTGTCTCTCTCCTACTGGAGATTTTGTAAGATACTTCATAGAAAATTGAATACCTTTCTTCACCATGATGGTCCCATCTTTGTATCAACAATGCCCCACCCCCTTCTTGGGAGGTATTCAAAATACAAAGGACAGACAGGTTAATAGTAAGGAAGAGAATCCAGTTTCCCCGTGTGAGTAAATCCACCAAAGAAAGGGGAAATCTAAAGAAAAACTTAAAAATCTATTTTCAACCATACTCAAGAATCTTTTACTAAGTACAGACAAAATGCCACTAGCATCTTGAAAATACTAAACTAAAAAACGTGTTAACAAAAAAGCAGCTTATATAAGCTACATAAAAGTTTTATGAAAAATGTCATGGTGAACTTTACATTAGCTTAAAAGAAAAAGCTAAATAGTATAAAAAATTCAAATTTAACTTTTAAACCCAAGTGCTATTGATATAGGGGAAAAAATGTAACTCCCAGCCTGCTAGATGTCAGTTACACTGAGTTCATGTTCCCCGAAGTCGAAGAATGAATTCTAAGGAACAAAGGAGGTTAAGAGTAGGAATTTTATTGGGAGAGAGAAAGACAGCTCCTGAGAGACAGGAGGGGACCCGAGTGGGTTGCCAACGAGCCCACCCTTCAGGGGAAGTTTTATACAGCAAAATTGTGAGGCGGGTACAATGTGTGTCAAAATGATGATTAACCAATAATAGTACAAGCGTAGTCATTTAGGTAATTGTGATCCAATGGGGAAGAAAGTCACTTAGTAAATCGGCAAGGACAGAACAAGGACATTCCAGGGTGAGTTGGATCTGGAGATCTTGGTCGCCCAACTGGGTGACCTAGACTTTAACAGATGTAATCTTCAGTTCATTGTTTATCCCTCAGCCAGGGGTGTGACTCTGGTCTTTCCATCCTTATCTTGAGACCTGACCTTCAATCGAGGCCCCTCCAGCCTCCAGCCATAGTTGTCCTGTGTATTGACTCCACTGAGGGCCCAGCCCTGTCTGACTGCCTATAATATTTCTACCTTACTTCGCTGTCTATAATATTCCCCCCTCTGAAGAAGTACCCTTAACTGCAGTTAGGGGAGAATGGGCGATGTTTCCATCTAGCTGCTTCGAGCTGGGAAGGAGACCACAGTCAGTGACCTCTGGAGAGCTCATCTGATGGGCCTTGTGTAGGAGTCATGTTGCAGTTTAGCAGTTTTGAACTCCCTTCACAAGTGGATCCGGTGGGTCCCAGTGAAAGGAGGCCGGCATATTTGTAGTTGGTTCCATCTGTATGATCACTTGAAGTTTGGCATCCTCTAGTTGAGAATAAACAAATTTCCCAAGAAATTAAAGCATGTATGACCAAAGCATGGCACTAGAATGGAAAGGCAGATTCGAGAAAAGAACCACATCCAGCTATGGTATTTTTTATGTATTTTTTTTATACTTTTCTGCTGGGTGTTTAAGACCAAGTTAAAGCGATACCCGTGCTAATAAAAAGTGACCTCTTGCTATCTGTCAAGTTCAGTTTAGGCTCCTCAGGCATCACTTTTGGAACCACATCAGAGCCGCTCAGCTCCTCTGTCAGTGTCAGCCGCCAGGATGGGTCACGGTCCGGCTTGACCACGTGGCTTCCTGTGGAAGCAAGGGAGACTTTTCCCTTTCAAGTGACCCTCCTTTTTGGCTGTATCAATTGACTCCTTCTCTGGTGTCTAACAATCTCCCTGTTCAGGAGATTGAGTGACTCACCAAAGCTGTAGGATCTTGTAGAAAAGGTTCCTTATGTCCTGGGTCCTTGTCGACCTCAAAGGGCCAGGGCCAAAATATTGGCTGTTCTCTTAGCCCAGTTGTCTTTCTAGTTTTGGTCTCTAAACCTCAGTGGTTGAACACCCAGGAGAGAAGATCAGTTACATCAGTATTATATTTTACAACCTCATCTGAATCTCAAGCACCCTGAGATATATAGTATAACCAATGAACTTATTTCTTTACCAAGCATTGTTGCCTTAGAAGTCGAATCTATAAAATGTTATCAAATAACAATCATAAAGTTTTGTAGAGAAGGTTTGAGATCAAGGGTCACGTATCATTTTAGTATGACAATCATGATGACATCATTATCTTTGAAACACATGTAAATGCCTATCCCAGTATAGAATAGCTTTTTAGTCAGCTATCTTTATGTAGTTACTAGATATTGGATGACACAACTTGTAATCCTTCAATAGGGTGCCAAAGAAGCATGTACCTGCTTATAGATATACCTTGTAAATTCTTAAGGTCTAACCTTTCATTTTTAGTGTGTGTTGTCTAGACTGCTTAGTGTCTGAGCATCTCCAAATGTAATGACATACACATATACATTACATAAATTACTCTTTGGCTGGTGATCTCTTCTTGGCCTGACATGTATCTCTTTCCACAAGTAGCAGGACTACAAGATAAAGGCTGTATTCTAGTCTAGAAGGGAAAAAAATCCTTACAACCATAAGCAATCTTAGTTTTACATTTTTGAAAACCTGTATCCTCTGAAGGTATGAATAAATGTAGTACACCTTGGAATCAGTAATCTTGAGTGTCACAGCTATATGGAAATCTTGGTCTCTTAATTTAGTTTTGTATTAAGAGCATTTTTTAATAAGAAAAACCTTATTGTTCTATCTGGAGAATTTAACCAATGTGAACACATATAACAACATATTTAGAACTTAACCTTTTGATGACAACCAATGCAAACATATTGTAATAACACATTTAGAACTTAACCATTCGATGACAAACAATTCAAACATATTCAACAATATCTATTGGAGTGTGTCTCCCATAAGGCTATAGAGATTACTGAGGGTCCCATTAGTGAACAAAGGCTGGAATAACTGTTTTCCAGGCAGCTGCTCCATTATTCACCAAAGGGAGTCGTGTCTAGTAGTTTTCTCAAGCCTGAGTGGTCCCCATTTTAGTTATCTTTACCAATGAAAGACTCCCAAGTCATTGTACAAAGACAATAATAGGCATTGCATTTATAAAAACAATCTTACATTATCTCAATTAGTTGACAAACTGAATGGAAATGTCACGAACTTTAAAGATACCTTTATTTTTAGCCTTTTAACTCATTGTTAATCCTGTGAACAAAGGTATTTGGGCTGTATCATGAGTGGCTATTTATATGTCAACTAAAATAGAATATACCTGTAACTTGACACATGGAAACATACGTAGCAGTATGTATAGCAATTGCATATACAAGAATCCCATATTCCCTTTCTGTTAGGAAACTTTAAGACTTTCATCTGTGAGTCTTACAGAAGCCTTGAGACTGTTAGTCCTCATCTGTTAGTTTTCAATTACTTTGGTCACCCTGAAAATCTATATAAATGGTCTTTCCATGCAAATCTCAAAAATAACCCAAAACTAAATAAATTGTTGAGCTCAAAAAATACTTTTCTTCTTAACTGCTTCTTAATTGGAGCAGCTATAGATTCTTTACATTGAACAAACACTTCTAAACATTGTACATAAGACAATTAAATTTAAATTAGAGTGCACTCCAAGATGTATTTGGCCAAGTTGATCTACAAGAACTCTTTTATAATTTTAGGCTTGCAATTATAAGTAGACTAGTCAGAATCCTTATACGTCAATTAACAGAGATCTCTTGAAATAAGAATCAGAAGGAAAAAACCTTATACACCTGTGAAAGCAAGTAAAGGTCTTGCATAGGGACTGCCTGGGCTCTAGTAGGAACCAGCTGTTTCCCTTGTCTTCTTTTTTCTGTCCTTCTAAAACCAACAATATGGTATTCACCTCCAAATGTCATAGCACCTTGCAATGCTGCTTGTTTCTCGTGAGAAGTCAATGTTTGATTTAAGAGTAACATTACATCTTTCTAGTCTAATTAAGCCTCCTGAAAACTTCAACGTACTTATCAGGGTCATCTGAAAACATTCCCAGATCTTGTTTGATCTGTTTGAGGTCAATGAGAGAAAAGAACACATGGACCCAAGTAGTGCCAAATTCTCCACCCACTTCCTGTAAAGAGTATTGTCCCTGAGGAACTCGAATGAAACCAGATAGAGATGGATACAACCCAGTAGAGGCTTCAATTGAGGTTGGTTTGGGAATCTCATCTTTAGGATCCAAAGGGCAAAGGAGAGGAATTTCAGGCTCAGTAATAGTAAATGCATCTGATGGTGCCTTAGGGCCCAAGGTGTCTGGGCTTCCTGTGGTTTACATTTACATTTTGAACACAAGTAAAGATTGTCCCTTAATGCAAGGAAAGTCTGAACATAAGGTAACTCTGACCATGTTCCCTCTCTCCTACAGTACAATTCTAGTTGTGAGATAGTATCATAATCAACGCATACTTCCCTCTGTATTCCATTTCCTCTCTAGGACATAGGCAGGCCACGCGTGGGTGCAGAAAAATATTAAACAGTTATTTCTCAATATCTGAGGGTCGAACAACTTCCAGTGTGTAAGAATGCATTCCGAAAGAGTAAGAGAATTCAATATTGAGTTTCCCATTGAAACAACAAGGGGAAAATAGGTGTCCCTTTAATCCCTACCTGGTTTCTCTACCCTCAAGGCGTCCCCCAGGTGCCCAGCTCCAGAGCAGGTGGCTGCTTCCTGGAGAGTGACCAGAAGATAGGTCGGGCCGGATTAGCCACCTTTACCGATGCTCGCCTCTACCTTCTCCGGAAACTGAAACTCTTAACTCCAACCCATTCTTCCAAAAGCATGGGCTACAAGTGATTTCCACCACAACAGTCTAACAAAATTAAACCAATGATCAAGAGGCCTGAATAACAGCTTTCTTAACTCCTTGTAAGAGAGTGAGAAGGAAAAAAAATCAAAGGGCAGATTGGACGTGATTGACGTACATCCCGGTCTGCAAAAGATGTCACCTCTGTAGAGAGAAGCAAGTAACAGCTCAGAGAAAGTCCACCCTGGGCCTGAGGGCAAAGACTTCTCCGAGACATTTATCCTGTCGACCTAATCAACCAGACAATCTTGCTTAGCAGCAAGGTAAAGCCAAATTTCACTCAAAAAACTTACTCTAAAGAACTGTGGAACACTTATGAAACTCAGATTAAAACTTGTGTTCATTGTCTATCACTAATTACATGTTAGTAAAGGCACATATATCAGTTTCCCCACACAAATGAGAATCAAACCTAAGAGGGGAGAAGAACAAGGAAGTCGGTAGTACACTTAGAAACAAAGCAGCTGAGTGAGCCACTCCCTTACTCAAAAGCTCAAACATAAACATAAACATCTTAAGGACTATGTATGCTTCCACCTTAGGACAAAACAT
This sequence comes from Hystrix cristata, assembly GCA_004026905.1. Lineage (NCBI taxonomy): Eukaryota > Metazoa > Chordata > Mammalia > Rodentia > Hystricidae > Hystrix > Hystrix cristata. The sequence continues at coordinate 3,631 of PVJO010023343.1, read as the reverse complement.
AAACATCTCAAGGATGGTTCAGATGCCAGTGAGAAACTCAAGGGGGGACAGGACACCTAAAGCTCAGAGGCGACTACCCTCCCAATTCAGAACCTGAGTTTAACATAGCCCCTTTTTGATCTTTTGCCCTCTTGGACCTTTTCCTTTTCCCTTAGCCCTGCTGTCACCTTCCTGGAGATCTCAAATAAATGCAGCTAAACTTTCTACCTACTATGGAGTGTATACTTGGCAATTCCTTCCTCATCGCACATAGAACCTGGACTGTTTTTACCCTATCAAACTGTAATGTTGGAGCTTTCTCTGAGAGTAGGAGAAGTGAGAAAAAAAGTGAACCATTGGACTTCTTCTCAGCGTAAGTCCATAGACTGCACCAAGTCCCACGGATGGCGTCAACCATCACTTGATAAGCCACTTGTATCTGCACGGCTCAGGACCTGATCCCAGCCACCCAAAGAGGGGAGCCATGGCTTTCAAGTGGACTGAGTTTATGTCCTCCGGTTCAGAAAGATAGGTGAAAAAGGCAGCTCAGAAATCCTCTCTTTACATTCTATGTGTTTTGGCCCGCATATGTGCTGTTTACGGAAATAGGTCCCTCTAGTGACACCCAGAGGTCGGTTCTTTCCACCGTGTCTCAGGTTCAGTCTCCTGTACCTGGGAGACTGTGCCCAGAACACCAAGCGGGGCATCGCTTTTATGTGTGTTCTCCTGGACGGGCAAAATTCCGATGTCTCATCTTGAAATAGGATTAGGGTTTGGCTAAGGCTGGCTGGCAAGGGAACGTGACCTGTGGGAGTGGCTGGAAGTGACATCAGCCTGAGGCGTGATTTTCAAGCACCAGCCCTCATGCAGACTGCAGGAAGTTCTCACGAGATTCCATGGGAACTCCATTCGATAAATACGAGCAACACCTGAAGCAAGCCCCTTTTTTGCCTCTATTTGCCACCGGGAAGGAGATCTCCTTTCTCTCCCATGGAAGACGATGGCTGCGTCCCCAGCACTGCTGCTATCATGCCTGTCTCGTGGTAACCCCTGCCGTGCCTTATAGGCCTGGTCCCCATTTTGCTGTATCAATTGTTATGCTCAACTTTCCTTTTCTTCTTTTCTCTATACTTTAAATAAAATTTTAGAACTACTTTTTGTCCCCTTCATTCAATTTTTTGCTTGAGGAGGGAAAGAACCCAGAAATATTGGAACCCGTCCGATAACAATCTAACCCAGAGACGGGGTATGTGTTCCTCATCTAAGGTGACATTCCTTATCTTCGGCATCCACAAATGCTTATTTTCTATGGGTTCAACTTAAAAGTCCTTAGTGGTCGGATAGGAGAGAAAGGCTAACTAGAATCTCCTGATCTTTATCAAAAACATGCCTCTAAAAAGGAAAGCAGAAAGTGATGGGAAAAGATCAGAAATAAGATCAGAAACAGAACGTCTTCTCTTCTCATGCTCACGGTGAGTTACTGAGACAGCTTGCCCAAGAGTCATCACTTAGCCTGGAAAGGTGATAGTGGGAATCTCTAGAAGTAAGATTGCCTCCTCACCAGCAGAAGAACAGACCGAAAGGAAACCGGGGCAGAACAGGCTTGACATTCCCCTCTAGAATGTAGAGGGGGGATCAGGCCAGACTGTCACAGTGAAACCTTTCCCCTAAGTCTTAAGAATGGCTGCCGACACTAATTGCCCTTTAACTGGCAGTTGGGGGTCCCATAATTTATGAATAGGCATGACTTATATATAAACTAGATTTCATAAATAGACCCATTTTACAGCATTTCACCCGTGGTTAGTATCAAAGTCCATCCACTATGGGACGCTCTAACTTTATCCTTAACACTGTCTGCCGTCTAAAATGACAAACCACAATAGTCAAAACAAGTCAAACAGGTAAAGCAAGGAGCATTAGTAAATTCAGTAGCTAGTAAGTCCAAATGAAGCATGTACAAAAACAGGAATATAAGAACTTGTCTAATAAAATTTTGCACCAAAGAAAACAACATAATCTTTCCATGTCTCAATTTAAATTTCACTTAACAAAAGGACAAGGCATTAAAATTAAAGGCATAACAGATAAGGCATGAGCAATGAAAAATGAGAATGACAATTTCTGATTACCTAAACGACTCACAATGCAGAATCTATGAAAAGCAAAAGGAAAACCAAACTCTTACCGCCTCTAATTATCTCGGTGCAGACCTCCAAATGATATAGGGGAAAAAATATAACTCCTAACCTGCTAGATGTCAGTTGCACTGAGTTCGTGTTCCTCAAAGTCGAAGAATGAATTCTAAGGAACAAAGGAGGTTAAGAGTAAGAATTTTATTGGGAGAGAGAAAGACAGCTCCTGAGAGACAGAAGGGGACCCGAGTGGGTTGCCAACAAGCCCACCCTTCAGGGGAAGTTTTATAGAGCAAAATTGTGAGGCGGGTACAATGTGTGTCAAAATGATGATTAACCAATAATAGTACAAGTGTAGTTGTTTAGGTAATTGTGATCCAATGGGGAAGAAAGTCACGTAGTAAATCGTCAAGGAGAGAACAAGGACATTCCAGGGTGGGTTTGATCCGGAGATCTTGGTCGCCCACCTGGGTGACCTAGACTTTCACAGATGTAATCTTCAGTTCATTGTTTATCCCTCAGCCAGGGGTGTGGCTCTGGTCTTTCCATCCTTATCTTGAGACCTGACCTTCAATGGATGTGCCTCCAGCCATAGTTGTCCTGTGTATTGATTCCATTGAGGGCCCAGCCCTGTCTGACTGCCTATAATATTTCTACCTTACTTCGCTGTCTATAATACTATGAGCTTCAAGAGGAGATAATTTTCTATACTGTCCATTATAAAAGCATGAATGAAAGATGTGGGGCCGAGCATGAATGAGTCAGAGCACAGAGCAAAAGGTAGGAAGTGCTGTGACAGTAGCGCAAAATCCCATAGTAACTCAAATAAGAAAAATCAGATGAGCATAATTAAATGATCAGATCAAGTTCCAGAAACAACTGAGACTAAGAATCAAAGCCAGAAACTTGACATCTGTGTTGGACTCAGTGTCCATACCCGAAATTCGGAATAATAATGCCAAGACATAATGAGTTTCATTCATTTATTCCATATATCTACTATTCTTCCTCTCACGAAGCTTGCATTCTACAGGATGTGACAGATCAGACACACACACACACATCTGGTAGTATAAGAGTTTTGAAGAAAATAAAGATGAGTGAAGAGATAAAGCAATGGAGGAAGGGCAAAATCATTTAAAATAAAGTGGTCAGGGAAAGGCTTCCAAATGAAGTAAAGGAATGAGTCTTGTAAAGATCTGGAGAGAGAATTCTATATATAGATATTCCTTGTTCAACGACTTACCTGTTTAATGACTGTTTGGACTTAGGACTGAGGTGCGCTGTTTAGGCTTATGACCCACTGCTTGAACTTATGACTATCTTTTCTTTTTGTACAGTTCTGTACATAATGTTTACAGAGCCTCAATATATTTTCGTGCAGTGTACCTCGTTTGTACAATATTGTATTTTTTTCTGATTGTGCTGTACAGTACTATAGTTTTATGTTGTTATATATTTCACTACTGTATGTAAGATTGATGCAAATGAAAGTGAAGTCATCAAGTTGGAGTTTA